>JAAGNO010017225.1:336-21986 GCA_033439905.1 Ceryle rudis
AATTACATTCCAATATAGGACAAGAACACAAAAGCTAGTAAGCGTTTAATTAAGTTAAAATAAAATACTAGTGGGAACTCATGCCCAGTCTTCAAGTGATTACCAAAACCTGAACAGTACAACCCAATAGAAAGGCCAGTTTTTACCAAAAAGAAAGAAATACAAGTAGATTGTCTGCTAAATAAAATTTCACTGGATTCTTAATTTACTAATACAGAAAATGTACTAGCAATTACAAGACCCCTGTCTCTTCTGTTTCCAGTGAGTCAACAGAGCATCTCAAAAGTCCCCTTCACAAGTACACTGTCTACTAGAGATGTTAATTCTTCCACTGATGAATATATACAGACACTCCCTCTGAAAGTCTTCTGTTGACAAAAACAGTTTCTGCCAGTCAAATAGAAATATGTTTGGAAAACAAAGCCTTGGGCACAAGGAGGACAGCAATATGCTTTTACCTTTTCCTAGCACCATATTCTTTACTTAGATCATTCCGGTCTTTCAGGCTATAGATTACTGCAGACTATCAGTGCCCTGAAAGGCTTCCACCTGCTTGCAAAATGCTATAAATCTGACTGAACCCTCTCTTCTTTTAAATGAGGGAACAGTTTCAACCAGATTTTACATGAGCCTAGAATACATCTTCTGTATGATTGCAGGTAGTGCTCCAGCTGAAGTTCTGCCACCCAGACTCAGAAACAAATATTTTCCGGTCTGTGACAAGTCTAATGAGAAGACTGGAGGAGGAAGACTGGAGATATTCTCTGCCACAAATACCGGAAGAGCTCTTTTCAGGGCCAAAAAGGTACAACCTTTTCCTGTCCTAGAGGGAACAGGACAGCTGCACTTTTCTGTGCATTTCAAGGAAGAAAATGGCCCTTTAAAGCTAAGCATTTCTCACTTTTCCTTTTAATTCAGATTCCCTCTGAAAAAAAAAAAAAAAAAAAATGCAGCTATTTTCCTTTAAACCAGAGGAAAGATTGGAATCTTAATTGGTCCTTTTAGACTTTCAATACAAACCATATAACTCAATATAAGAATACAAACAAGTACCAGGCACTACATTTTTCACCCTTTAACTGTCATTAAACTCTTATAAATATCAGTATTTCATAACATCAACTAACAATAGATTGCATTGAAGTAAAAAACAAAGTAAACTTTGTTAATAGTGACTACTGTAATTCTTTTGCTACCTCCATCATACATAGAAGACAATCAATATACACGTGGAAGCAAGCAAAAACAGCTTATAACAAATATTTCACTTGACAAAGAACTGAGATATTTTAAGTCATTCAACACACCAGTCACTGGGTTGTCTTGAATTCCTGCCAGATGAAATCCATTGCAGAACAGTTCACAAAATCTGAGGAGGATAACCTTTCCCCGTGTTAAGATCATGAAGAAACACCATTTAATGAATTTTGGATTAACTAGTACCTTTCTTCTCTAAGTAGCCCTGTCTGAATGACCCAAGTACAACTGTCCTGGGTTCAGTTTGAGTTAACAATGACAAGCAGCTGCTGGCCCAAGCAGTTGGGATGGGCTGCAGGTGGGAGGGGCCAGATCTGGGATAAACAACTGAACCAGCCAATGGGATATTTGATGCCATACTGAGTCATGCCCCTATATAAGGGGAGGGTTGGGCAGTTATTTTCAGCTTGCTTCAGGGTGGCTGGAACAGGGAATGTTGGTATCTTGGGCACAGGTAGAATCTTCTCAGCTTCTATTGCTCCTTTGGAATTTTACTAGTGCTATCATCAGTAGTGTTTTATTCTCTCTTTGTATTATTTTCTTAAATTGTCTTTATCTCAACCTGTGGGGTCTCTTGTTTTTCTTCCTCCCAATTCTCCTTCCCAGTCCTGGGGTTGAGGGTGTGGGGAAGATGTTGCATGGTGTTTAGCTGCTAGCAGAGGTTAAACCACAGCAATATAACTGCAGAAGGGCCTAAAAAGCCTCTTAAATAAAGCAGAATTAAACTCTGCAACATCATTTTAGTATCTTACCACAGTGTTTTTTCTTTTTTTTTTTTCCTCTAAGCTAATTTTATTCCTACCCAGTCAGAAGCTAACTTGATTCTTACTTAACTTTTCTGTGGAAAAGTAAACCAGGACACTTTCACGCATCAATGTGGAATTACACCTTTATGGCAACACTACATGTAAATAAGATGGCAAAATGCTATGCATAAATTAATTGAGTCTCTTTCCAGCTGCAGTAAACTGACAGGTCACAAAACATTTTAAGCACCTACTACATAATATTTGATAGGGTAAGCATCAGCTCAGTTTCAAGTAAATTTGGCTATATCAAGTCACAAAGTTACCAGGACCTCTCAGCAAAGTTAGTAATTTCTAAAACCTGAAGTTTTACATCCTATTGAACCTCAGAATGAAGCTTTAAAATTAAAAACTTACAAGGTTTAAAAAAAAAAAATCTTATTTTTTCAGGAAATTCAGTGAGAAGAATACTCTGGCTATTACATAGCTATCTTGGTAATATCCAGAATGATTAGTCACAATGACACAGCATCTAGGAATCTCATCATTAGCATCATGTATATCACATGTTAGAAAACATTACACAGACTGATAATTTGTTGGAGTCCAATACTGTCTGACCAGGTTCTTTTAGATATTTCAGGCATGAAGGGTATAATATAAATATAAAGTAAATATGTATATATAAATATGTATTTATCCAAAACTATGCCTGTTTTAGGCAATGTGCAAAATGCTAGAATTATTTCTTAACAGGCAGATTCCATTGGAAATTTGCACAATATTCACAATACCTTTTTGCTATGAGATTGACACAATTAATAAAACAATAAATTTAATTCAACACTTTTTCAGAATTTCTAGTTTAGCACTTTCACAAATTTTGTGCACTTTTGCTGAAGTAGTGTGTTCTCAACAGCTTTTAGCATCATTAAAGTAGCTCAAGTACTTAAATTTGTTTCATTTTTGTCTTTGATTTCCAACCCCACCAGTTTATTTCACTTTTATTTCATGACATTTCATTTTTAATGAGATATAAGAAAACTCTTATAAAACACTTCAATACCTGTGTGCCTGAAAATAAAAGGCCTTGAAAAGCTGATCTTCCATCACACTTCCAGAATTTCATCACAGTGGGGAAATTCTGATGTAGAAGTTATAAACATTCTGGTACTATTAGAAGCTTGCATGAAGCCGGTAGGAGAATTGAACTTGAAAGGACTTGTTTATGAATCTCTAGAGGTGAACACTTTTTTTTTTTTTTCCTCTAATCTATTTTAAAACAAGCAAGTTTATTTTAAGAAAATGTTGATTTTCTAATAACAATCATATCTCAGACTTTCCTCTTATGAAGGAACTTGGAAAAAGCCAATGTGATTATATCTTTGCCTGCAGCTGCAAATATGCTAGTGTCCTGGATGGAGTTCTTAATCCCTTTTTCAGCGCAAACAGATCCCAAGCACCATGCCATGTTTGTTGTACAGTGCTTGCTTCTCTGATTAAGCTATCTGCAGCTCTTCTATTGTCTCTCTACATTTATTCAATTGTTTCTGCTCAGTCAGATTGATGTCCTCAAAGAGCTAAATATTCAACTATTTTGCTTTTAATTACTTCTACTATCAGACTACAAAGAATGGACTTCTCACTAAATTCATCATTACAACCATCACACAAGGGAAGGGGAGAGCAGGGATGCAAGCTTCCAGTGACAAAGAGAATTTAATATCCTGCTTTTAAATGATGCACCACCTTTAGAAATGTAGACCTTAAGAACACAGACTCTCCACTTACAGCTGTTTCTATATAAATTTAACTAAAACACCCCAAGAAGTTGCACTACAAAGAAAAGCAGTGACCTGATATACAGAAAATAATTAAAAAAACCACACACACACACACAAAAAAAAAAAAACAACCAAAAAAACAAACCAACAAAGACACAAAAAACCCAACTATCCCTATCCTTAGCTCTCCAGCTACTGACTGCTTACTCATTGCTAACAGACTAGAAGTTTTACTTTATAAATTAAATTCTTTTCACTTGGTCATATATTTCCAGGAATCCCACTCAGTATCATAGTTCATATCTCCTTCGGTTATACTGACTAACCATAAGAATTCTAGGAACTGCTGTGAAAAGGTGACAAAGACTCTTGTAGTGCTGAGGCTTGGGACATGACTATGATAAATTTAATAACACAGTGAGGAAGAAAAGTTATTCCAGAAGCATTCCAAAGTGAATTAATATTCTGAGATGTGGAACTTTTTGAAACAGAATTAAAGTGGAAAATCTTCAATTGGAATTAATATTCATAATTTTCTAAAAATTACTGGCAAGCAACTCTTCCTCTTCACAAAGGACTAAAGAAGATCCAACAGTACATGGCACTTTATCCCTCATGACTGTGTATGTAATTGTACACTTTTATTTAGTATTTAGACAATAATGTTTTTCCTTCATCAGGAGCTAATCAAATGAAGATACTCATTCTTTTGTTATGCATAACTATTGAAGACTGTTTATTTTATCCAAAGTCGTATATTTTGAAGAAGGTTTTTTTATACACTGAAATATAAAGTAAGATGTGCCAAACCCATTACTCAACCCCATTTTTAATCTTAACGTTTGAATCCAGCACACACCTATGGCCACATTTCATATATAAAACACAAACTTGCAATATTGAACTTGCTATTTTTCAGATGTTTTGAACAATAAGGCATTGGGAACTATTGGTTAGAGGATAAACAGTGCATTTATGCAGTGTATCTGGCCTACCCCAGCACTGACTGCTAGCTAGGTGCTTTGGACAACTAATGTCTTTTTTTTTTATTTTCACATTTAATTTTTTTTTTTTTTCTTGTCAGAGTGCTTAACCAAATGCCAGGCCTGAAACTACAGGATCAAGCTCCAGCCACTGAAAGCGAGCCTGAATAGAAAATATATCATTTAAATTTCTACTGAAATGAGGAGTTATGTATCAAGTACTGTCAGTTTTGTGGTGAACTTACAGAGCACATTGTGCATACTATTATAATTACTTCTTACACCTTAAGGGATAACCATTCTGTTCATGGAGTTTGTAGGCAGCTATGGTATACAGTATTTCAAGTAATGTTTCCTACAGTTTAGGGGTTTCTGTAAACTTAAATATTATTATTGACTGCTTCTGAGATGATTAAAGTTGTTTAAAAAAAAAAAAATCTACATTTCAATTTTTTTTTTAATTCAAAACTAACATAAGGAATATAAAAAAAAAAAATCTTCTATTTGCAAAAATGTAGCTATTTCATATGCAGTCACTTTGGAATTCTAAACATCCAACAAAAAAAGGAGATATTTCTTTTTAGAAAACAAAGGGTATGAACCAATATCAAGCAACTAGTCTTAGTCTTTGAAACATTAAGAAAAAAGAAATATCAACTGCACAGAGTCATAGCAAAAACAACCCCAAACTACTAAACGCACAAAAGGTAAAATACCAAGAGAAAGAATACCAAAGTGTCACAAATGAGGCATTTCCCAAAGATATTTTTAATATATATACACACACAACAAAAGATAAGTCTGAGTCATACATCAATTTAACTCACTGGCTACACAGTTACGCTTAACCTTGCTCTTATATTTTTCAGCACTTTAAATATTGAATTCTTTCTTAGACAGTGTCATGACTTCAACAGCTTTAGACCAAGCATACAATATGCTATTGTTTTGCAAAGGACAGCCTGGACTCCTCTTTCTTTGGTCCGTTTACATCATCGACGCTGTAACAACAGAGGCAAACTCCATAGCGTACAGCACCAAGCACCAGTTTCATGTGAGTTTAGGATTTATTGGCATGTTGTCCATCAATAACATAACACAGTCACTATTTAGAGACTGGTTTTAATGTACAGAATCATAGGCAATACTTACAAGTCTTATTACACAAATGCAGAGAACAAGTTAAGAAAAACCACAGTACTATAAACAAATTCCAAGGAAAAAAAAAAAAAAAAGTCAACTTTACAAATTCAAACTACTAAATCTTTGTTTCAGTTTGGAAATATGTTGCTGCTGAAGGCCAAAATTTAAAGCACATTTCAGAACTCTCCCTTACCAAAAAGAAAAATCGGTCTCAAACACCTGCTTAAATCTCAATGAACCTCAACTTAGAAACCTTTTCTATTACAAGGCACAAATTCTTACCCTCTGAAAAAGTGCAATGATTATTATACCAGAGATTTCATTTTAAATACTCTTTTTAAGACGTCTCAGGGTTTTTTCTTCTAGGTAAACCACTACAAAACTAAATTCCAGCTTTGCTAGAAAATCACTTTTCCAGCAACTCAACATTATTTAGAGAAAATCTACACTGTACTCTGTATTACAACATAGTACTAAAATGCACACACACACACACCAAAAAAAGCCTATTCACCATAAAAAATATAGTCTACTTACTTATCTCCCTTTTGCTGTTGTTCTCTTGCAGTAAACTACCATTGTGTGCAGAGAGAGTAATTTCTCAATTTCCACCTACCACTGGAGAGTTCAAACAGGTGCAAGAAATGAGTGATGCTTCATGAACAACATGTGTGTGCTGTAGATCAGCAATGGGACT
Source organism: Ceryle rudis (assembly GCA_033439905.1). Lineage (NCBI taxonomy): Eukaryota > Metazoa > Chordata > Aves > Coraciiformes > Cerylidae > Ceryle > Ceryle rudis. The sequence goes on from JAAGNO010017225.1 coordinate 6,947, forward strand.
TGCAGGCAGCTGAAATCTATTGCAACACAGTAACAAAAAGAATCACATGTAAAATTAAAAGCATATTTTTGGCTTATTATAGTTAATTAATATAAACTCTCTACATAAGAACAAAATTTTATTATCACTGTCAAGATTAAATTGTTTTCAAAGTATTGTTCATAAAATGTAGAGCTACCATTAAAATACTAATCATTGTTAAGTGAAGCTATTTCTTACTAAGTTGTCTAAATACAGATATATACATATACAGCATTCTAAAACATACAGAAACTTCTTTTACACAAGGAAGCACTACACACACACACAGACACACACAAAAATGTGCTTGGAAAAGGAATTTATGGCTTCTGGTTTGTGCTTAATAAAGAGTTTCAAGCAACTCTATTATTAACATTCTTTATCTGATTCTATAAATAAAGGTTCTTTTGTGTTAGCATATTTTGCTAGACTTTAACATTTCAAAGCAGACCAATTTGTGAATTAAATTCTTGAAAGAGATACTTTTTATGTCTAGGAATAGAATAAAATGAAGAACTGAAGTACCCAACTGCAAAAGATCTGTCAACAATTCTTTTATAAAGCCTCATTCTCAAGAGGTTACAATTATCACAGCATGACATTTTTTTCAGGAAAATAATTTTGCCCTAGATGGCTTTCTGGCTTATAGTTTTTGGGTTGGTTTTCTTCCTCTCTTTTTAAATGAATGACAGATCCCATATCTGTAAGAGGAAAATTACACATTACCTTACCACTTGCACTTCTCTCAACAACCTGAAAAGAGGGGACCTCTGACAAGGTCTACATTTCACTCATTTCAGCTTCTCTGATATTTGAACTGAAAGCTTCACATTAACACATTATCATAAAATCTAATAATAAAATTTAGAGGTAGACTCTGATATCATTCTCTGCTTTGAAGACTTATTTGTAGTTTAGATCATTTAAAAAAAAAAAAATAGTCTGGCTTTAGGGTAAATCTTCTAAGCTAATTAAATTAACCTTTTCCTTCCATGCATGCATATACTGCCTCAAAATATAAATGTCAATAATGTAAACCATTCACTGTTTGGAGAAGGAAACAGATGCTGGTTCACCTTCTATTTCATGGCTTGAATCCCTTGAGACAAAAGCAAGTGATTTGCACATTACCATTCTAAATCACCAGGGAGAGCATGGCAAGGCTGTCACATATTGTGAAAACTATTTTTATAGAATTCTGCAAAGGGCAGAAATAATAATTGATTTTAAGTTCCTTGCTATTTTTGGAAAATTGAAATGACATATTACTGGTGATATACAACATTTTCTATGTTTCTGAAAGTTCCTATTTTGCAATTTTACTTCATACTGTTATACTTTAGAGTTTCATCACAATTCTTTAGAGAAAATGGAGTTTTGAAAGAGTAGCACATAAAATGTTCTAGAAATACTCTTACTCAGCTCTGGTTTTCCTCACAATATTCAGATTCCTTTTTTCTTTACAATAATTGTTTGCATTGCTGAACTGTTGTACTGCTTTGCAAATACAGCTCTTTGGACTATTTGGGGCTGGAACACATGACAGGTATAAAAGAACTACCATTTCTAGTAACTGCCTTAACTCAGATATTTTCTGTACACTGCAGACAGCTTCATCTTTCACATACAGAATTCTCAAGGTCTTTTTAACATGCAACAGCCATGAAGCCATTTTTCTTTGCTATTTTCTCCCAAATTGTAAGTGCACTTGGCAAGAATTCAAGCATACATGGCTGCTGACGCTTCATACACTGGCAGAGAAGGTGAAGGTTGAATCACTCTAACACTTCGGAATTGATTTGGAATAGCTTCTTAAAGGTTTGGAAAAAGCTACTTGCTCTCCCAGCTACAGAAATGTTATACTACACCGTTATAGACTGAAAGAGATGAAGACACACAATTTATGAAGAAAGCTTTTGTACTTCATCACACACTCTATTCCCTGAGCCTTGGCAACAAAGGAGTTGAACCTCCTTTGTACTAGGACAACTACTGCATTGTGCACCTGACATGCACAAGGCTTTTCTGTCCTTCATTGATTGCTGTGGGCATCAGAAATGAGTGAAGTGGGGGAAAGGATTTTTCTGAAACTCTGTTTCCCATCAGACAAGCAACAAGCCAGCACACTCTTTCCTAGTTTCAGATACACCTTCAGGTATCTTTTGAATTCTGGAAGCAGTTTATTTATACTCAGAACTTTAAAATAAATACTACCTCACTTTTAACTGTCTCAGAGTACCTACATCTCTCTTTCTGCAACAAAGCAATGAGTTCATCTTCTTGCCGAGGGCCATAAATTCCCTTTAGCTCAGGGGCTTTACAAAGGTCCTGCTTTAATTATTATCTTGAATGACTTCTTCCCCCTCCTCAGAGCTGCCGCAGCCTGGTCTGCAACCCCCTACTAGGCCCACAGTACCCCCACCCGTTCATACCTTTCATCTTTCCCAGGGGCATCTCCTAACACCAAACACCTGGGGCTCAGCCAGCTGAGCAAGAGCTGTGCCTCACCCACTCCTTAGGGCTTCCAGCCACAGTCCTGAAAGAAACAAGCAAGCCTACCAATTACCTATGGCATTGTCTATAGCTAAAGATTAAGCAGCAAAGGAACAAAAAGCTCTGGGGATTCACAAGCAGTTCAGAATACTAAAAAAAGAGCTTCAGCCATAGAGGAAAGCGGCTCAGCAAGCAAACAGGGAATTTATAAATGTGCCTTCTTAGATGATAGGAAAAGTGGTATTTAGCTCATGGCAGATACTGAAGGGAACGGATTGGTAGACATTGAGGTTTTTGTTTCATTATTGATTTTAAAATGGCCTTCATTCAGAGAAGAAGTTATTTGGGAAAAAAAAAAAAAGCTTTGAGGGTTTTCCCTTTTTTATAGAAAAAAAAAAATTAAAGTGGTTTTAAACAATGGGTTCCAGGTTTATTTTCCCCAGGTAACCAATTTTTTTTTTTTTTACTTCCTTCATCTAGTTGTATATCAGTAATTTTGCCCCTGAATATAATTTAGAAAAGAAGCATTTTTCAGCAGTTGATTTTTTTTTTATCTTTTACAGATTTCAATGTCAAATTCTGGGGAGGATTTTTTTTTTTCCTCAAACCACATTCAGGGTGGTCCTCAGTTCTGATAACTTATGTCCAGCAAAATTTATCTGACCCAAGCACAAAAGCAGACTACCTCCACAGCATCTAGTTCATCACAAGATTCACTCATGAGTCACATCCTCATCTGCCACTATTCTGTAATTTAAAAAGGGGGAAGAACAAGCCCATATTCCAGATATCCCAAAGTAAACTCAATATTTTAACTGATTCAATTACTTTAGCTTTGTGCAGCGAGTGATTTTTTCTGCCATAGAAAAATTGAGATATACTAATTATATTAATTCACTTTTCTTAGTGAGATATGGACGGTATCATTTAAATTTTGTGCTTCGCCCTTCAGGGTTTTGGTCAGCTAAGTTGCAAAGTATATACCAGGTAGCAAACAGTAAAATGTAAAATAAAAATGTGAAGATACTCTTATCTGCATAGGACTCCTTTTGTTCATATGCCTAACTAGTTATTGTCTGAAAAAAATCCATGCCTCGTGCTTCACTCAAAAAAAAAGCACTGTTCAGATTGTAGGGAGATACATGTTATTGCTACGGTGAGAACACCTAAACTATTCATACACTGGTTTTGTAAGTACCTGTCATCGTACCCTATTAACAGCTCCATGAAAGGGTTGCCACAAATGTACTTTATAACTAGAATCCCAGTACTCTTTTGTTGGGGACAAACTATAATTTAATACACTGACTTAATACCCAGAATTCTCTTAAATGTTTCTCATTTTCTTTAAACATTACTGATCTCAGCTGCAAAAACCATATCAAAACACGCTTTTCAAGAATTATGTTAAAGCACTCATTTGTTGAGTTTTACCACTACTATGGCTATGATGGTGGCAAAGAATACGATCCAGAAAAAAATGTTATGTAATGACATACATTGAGTTGGAATAATATGGAAGTCAAAATGAGGTCAACTGCCCTATCACAATCAAAATTACAATCCCTTAAAATCTAATTTTTTCAAACAATTAAGCCTTGCTTTAAAGGCTTAAAGGCATTTAGCCTTCCTTCTGGTTTTGAGTGTTTTGTGGGGTTTTTTAAATAAAAAACCAAATAAGACATAATTTTTTCAGGACATCATTTTGAACAATATTTACAAACTGCCCCTGGTACAACATTCTTTTCTAAAGGTAGGACAGATTTAGCTGACAAGAATACTTCCTTGCATTCTAGCACAACAAACAGTTAATTTTGGTTATATGCTTTTAGTATGTGTTTTTTGAAGTGCTCATAGCATGCAGCATAGCAAAACCATATTTGTTGTAATGCCAAAGATCCGAGTAGCAGTAAAAGCTTTACCTGTCTGGCTTGATAATCATGTCTCTGTTATTCAGTGGCTATTAAATTTGTTTTCATATTTCTTCAATGTCCATAAGCTCTAGAAAAGCTTATGGGAAAAACAAACAAAAAAGCCAAACAAACAAACAAACAAACAAAAAAACAACCCAAAAAACCCCAAACAAAACAAAACCAAAACCACCTGATTCCACTATGCTTTCTTCTCTAGCTAGATTGTAGATTATGGTGAGAATGAAAATAAATACTTCTTACCCCCAAAAATATTACCTAATTAATTTCACTGCATGCTGTAGAAGGCTTTCTATCCAGCATGTCTTGTATGGCACAGTAAAACCATAGAGTTGATTCATTGCCTAGAGTGTAGGCACAAAAAAAGACGTTGAGTGCCTGGGTAGCTCTGTCTGTGAGTCAGGGTACAATGTCTGCCCCTCTTTGTTTGACATAGACTATTGAGTCCTCTATGCTGGCTCAGCAGCTTTGACCAAGGTATTGAAGAAATGGAAATGAAAGTACCCGTGTCAGTCTGACTTCCCATTCAACTACCACCTGCATTACAGGCACTCTTTGACCCTAAATAATCTTCTAGGGATCAAGTATATGAATGTGAATTGTTGGCCTCATAGCCACTGAGAGCTACCACTGTCTGAGAGACTACTCAGGCCTCCAGTTACTTCTATCCATATACCTGTGACTACATTTATCACGTGATGGACATAGAGGAACTTGTACTGGTGGGAAAGGAATGAGGGGATGTGTTTACTAGCAGGGCTCTTTGAATCTCCTGAGGTGGGATGCCTTGATGCTGGAGGTGTCATAACTCTGTCCCTGCTGCAACACAATGCTGCAGATGATAACATTGTGAGAACATTACTTTGAATAGGTACATCATGGAAAGTGACCTGTCCCTTCAAATCGTTCCTTTTCCTTCGGGTAATCAAAGACATTCTCTTGCATGCCTCTCAATTATTTGTTGTTTGTTGTTCACACGTTATATTTTGGAATTCATAATTATAATAATATACATTTTTATTTTGAGATCTAATTGATTTTCATCATTAGTATATGCAAATATACCTGTTTATGCAGTAAATATTTTGTATGCAATTACAGAAATCAGAAGCTGATAAATATTTTTAATTGTAATTGATATTATAATTTTACCATCTTACATAAAATTATTCTGCATCAGAAAACATAGAAAATAATTACATTTAGACAGGGTAAGAGAAAGTGTACTGTGAGAGTCTTATAACTAACTACGTGTTAAATAGAAAAGATATTAAGCTTTAACAAGTCTATTGAGTGTTCCCCCTCCCCGTACTAAAAAGCATGAACCTTATTCAAACCTTACAAAATTTAATCTGTGATAATATCCATGATTTCAGCTGATTATTCTGTAACAGTATATAAAATGAACCAGACTGGTGAATAAACCTAACAACAAAAGCCTTTTAAGTATTATTAGAACATTTGACTAAAAATGTTTCCATACGGAAAGCGTCTCCATGCTTTGAAGATATTTGAAGACACATATTGTCAGATAAACAGAAAGGAATCCTGACATCTTCCATGACACCCCACAGAAAAGTCCTGAAAAGCTCATTCCTGAAAAACATTTCAACAGAGCACAAATGTGATACTGACGCCAGTTTAGCAAAGACAGCACAAAGAACAAAAACCTGGGTTACTGAAAGGGCTTTGTGAACCTTTATAACGCTGCAGATTTAACAGAATCATCTTGAAAAGGTGACGAATACCGAGTCTGTCACCATGCAAAGTCTATGACATATGGCCAATAGATTGTTGGTAAATATTTAATAAAATGAAACATTAGTCTCTGACGTCAAACCTCTACTATTACAAAGAGGCAAAGGTACAACAACAAAGCACGTGCTCTTTTTTGACAATGGTGCTGTGTTTCAGGTTGCCCATATCTATAGACAAAAATTAAAACTCAGTCTGTTACCACAGTGTAATACAACTCAGCAGAAGAGGCCTCTGTAGATTTTCTTTTTAGTTAAACCTGGCTTCTATGGTTCAGCAGCATGATAGCAGTGTAAAAGCATATTGTTTTTCCTGAAACATGTGTCCTTGAAGTCATTATTATTCTTACTTTAAAATCTTTGCCATGAAATCCAGTAGAGTTCAGGTATTGGGTTGGTTTGTTTTTTCCTTGTTAATATCTTGAACTTTGTGCCAGATGTAAGGTGCACATGTAGCACAAGATTGGTTCTTCTAAATTAACAGAAAACTGTAAAATACGTCTCAATTTGCTAGTCACAAGTGGTTATGTGATAGAAGATTGGAATTTTTAGAGGACTGATTAACTTTTTCCTTTGGAGCTGTGATTTAAAATCAGATTTACTAGTAAAAATAGTTTGGCAGCTTCAATTCCAGTGGAATTCCAGAGAGTAGTATGTTTGGCAGCTCAATCCATGATTGGTATGAATTGCCAAAATGCAAACTGCCCACATTCAGCTATACCAAGCCAGAGTTATTTACAATATTTTAAATACAAATCCTAAAATAATGAGTTTTAAAGTCTTTACTTTTAAGAAAAATAAACATTGAGGTTTGGTTTTGTTTGGTGGTTTGTTGGATTTTGTTTGATTGGTTGGGGTTTTTTTTGTTTGGTTGGGTTTGGTTTGGTTTTTTTTTCTCTTCATATTTTTGCATGCTTAGGGTCACACTTGTTTCAACATATTCTAGGACCAAAAGACTATGAATGTAATTTCTTCAATGAAAACTAAACCACAAATGTAATTTCCTGATTTCTGCAGCTGAGTTTTTAGGATACCAAGTTGCCTGACAAAAAAAAAAAAAAGCGGTACAAGATAAAAAGATCCACAATACAAGATCCATTATGAAGACTGACAACTGGTAACATTGTACATGGAAAGTATAAACAGTGCTTGCCAAATTTCTGTGATGGAATTAATCAGCCATCAGAGATGTTTGTCTCAGCCCATTTGGTGCAACTACTTTACTTTCCTCTAGAAGCAGTAACTTACTGCTTTACAGACTTACTACAGATGATACAGCACTTGAATGGATAAATATAAGAATACATATGATGGATAAATTACAGGGTCAGTATGTCTGTCTCAAAAGCTGTTACCCAATACTCTTTTGTTGGGTTTTTTTTGTTTTGTTTTGACAAGTTAACCAAGGAACCTCACATTTAACTATTGACATTACAGATTAAACAATTCAAAAATACTAGAAAACTCCTCATCTAGCAAAGAAGAGGCACATTTTTTTTCTCCTTACTTTTAAAAAAGCAACTGTCTTTTTAAAAATAAATAAACCCCGCAGGGCAGCAACATTTCTTCAGGACAGTCAAATCCCCAAACTGCAATTATACCTCTCTGTGAAATATTTTAATCCTTAAACACTCCACACAGTGTTATATTGCTGTAAATTATCTTCTGGTCAGCTTACTTATTTCAGCACCTCATTATTCATAGTCAAAATTTCAGCCAAACTAAGAACAAACACATATGTAACACTGAAAAAAACACCAACCCTGACATCAGTTCAAATTAGTAATAACAGTTTGAACATTTGTTATTTAAGTTTAATTCCTTTAAATTAATTCCTTTAATTTGTTTAGTTGCAAGGCAACTTGTCCTATGCATCATCGTGTTGTCTTCCATTATCCAATCATGTATAAAGAAAACATGATAAAGTCATATTAGAATAGCATCTGTTAATGTGTTTAAAGTTCTGCAGTTACTAAAGCTGATACTGAACAGAGTCCACTAGATGGCATAAAGCAATAAATATCGTGATAAAAAACACAACAAACATAACATATTTAAAGAAGCCCTTCACATCACTCACCAGATTAAATTTCAAGTGAGCTTTGGCTTTCCTAACTCTGTTCCTACACACTGAGGGGAACGAGGAAAAGAAAACTAATTCTTAGTGTAACTAGATTATACAATGGGAAGCGTGTTGTTTGGGTTTTTTTAATTTATTTTATATTTTCTTATAAAATTTTGACTTAGTTTATTCTAAATATTATGAACAAATGCTTTTATGTGCACTTAATCTTATATAGGCTCGGTCTAACGTGATTTAAGATAACTAAATAACAGCATCCCTCACCTCAGGTCATGACAAATCTATAAAGCAAACCCTGCAGCACTTTACCAGTAGCCCCAGTTCCCCAGCCCACCCTCCACTGTTTCCAAAAAGTAGGTTTACAGCTGAGCTGCTCAGGCCGAGGAGAGAACAGTCACTGCAGGAGTCAGGAGAAGCAAAAGGTTTTAATAGTGTTTACCCTGAAGTCTCTCTAGAATGCAAGAAGGTGTTGGGACACTGCAGAAGTCATAGATACCAGGTGTATGTTCCACACTTGTGAGCTATACTCTGGCTTCACTGAAATGTCTGTTTTCTGTATTCCCACACTGCTTTGGTTCAGCACTCCTATGCTTACATACTATTATTTTGTATTCTATTGATGCTCTCTTTAACAGTGGCAAAGCCAATACAGAGCCTGCTCCAGAAACAGGACCTGAATGCTCATGAAAATGGTTGCTAACCAAACTGATGCCAAGTGAAAACTTCATAACATTAGATGATGCTTTTACAGAGTGTGCAGCTTCACTTCTACCTTTAAATGGTTTCTGTAGCTGAATCCGACAGCTATAAAGCCATGAACATCCGAAGACACAGTTGTTTCCAGGAAGTTGAGACAGCTTTTTGACCAAAATTAAATTATCCTTTTCCCTATAGGTATGTATCTATTCCACATATGCACACACTCCTCATACACTCTATATATTATTATTAAAATACGTATATGTATTCAAACATATATGTGTATATACAAATATGTTTACATAGACATATTTACATATATATGTATTTTCATATCCTGGTGCACAGGAGGAATCAAAGATCAGGTAATATATTTAAAAATCCAAGAAAATGTCCTTTACAGACAGTGGGAAAAAACCTTTAGCATAAAGGAATAAGAGGAAGCAGACCATTTCTCCTTAGTATAGTGTTTCTTGATAGTTATAAGTTATAATGGAAGCTATATTATTATACACTATAGACACTGATTAAGAAAGCTTGATTTATATCACAGTGCATTAACAAACTGACGCCACAACAAACATCGTGAATTTTTGTCACTAAACCATTTTTCTAGTACAGTTGTAAATGTGCAGATGTAAAAGCATAAAAATCATTCTTATAAAATATTAAGGTAGTTATACATTTGACCTTTTCAGTGATGCTGGTCAAAGATAAAGCATTACAAAAGATTGCTGGGGAGAAGAAGATACACTACTATTTTGCAGTGCCCATTCATCTGTATCACACAGATGAACCACTTTCAATCAGGGACTAAGTTGAACACTAAGTTGCTATAGAAGTTAAAGGTGTTAATGACGTGCTGAGTCATCGCAGTATCAAAACTCAGAGAGCTCGTTTATGTTTATGGTGAAAATTATTCCATTATGAATAACAATACATCGTAAATTTCAGATTCAAAAGTTTCCTTGTTTATAACTCCCTTCTTTTCAGTACCCATCAGCTGTGTCTGAAATATGTCACTATCTAAGTATTTACTAAGTTCTTGGGATAGACAACTGCTCCCTAAAATGGGGAAACATGCTGTGGATACAGAGAATAGCAGTATTTGTTTACACTTACTACAAACCATCTTGTTAATCTTGAGCAAATTCTGTTCCTAACATGATCACAGTCTGCCAGATGAAGCACTACATCCAGCCTCATTAGGTAAAACCCAGTTTCTTCAGGCAGTACAATGAACAACTTCATTTGTTGCCAGGTTACTCCATCTCTAATTTCTTTTGCCAAATGAAGTTGGAATTGGCATACATCTGAAGATGCCACAATGAAAATGGCTTGGCACAATTTTGTTGAGAAATTACTCCTCTTTTATGATGAACTTACAAGTCAACACAGTGAGTAGTGGCTTGAAATTGATATGTTTCTGATATGTTCCTGCCTATAACTGATACATGGCTTCTCAGGATATTCCAAGAAACACCTTAGTCCCACTGAAGTGCAGGCCTTAAGACTGGAGGGGAATACAGGCAATCTTCTGAGATGTTAATTAAATTCTTTCTATTGAATTGATAAGACTAACTAAGAGTAGTACTTCTGAATGGCCACAGTCCCCATCAGAACAATATACTGGTAAAGTCATAAGAGATCCAATCCATTCCAGTGGTATTAGTGGTACCAGAAAAGAATCTCTGAAAACTGTTACTTTCAAAAAATCTTTTAACTCTAGAAAAGCATGTAAAACTTTGGATTGAGAGGCAATCTTTGGCAAAATGTTACATTTTATTCTGACTCTATTTTTCTACTGACACTATTTTTGGTACAAAAGAGTTCTTTCTATTGTAGAAGATATATCTCATACCCTTTGTCCTTGCCAGACAGTAGTAGAGAAAACAGTCCCCCCTATCTTTTCTTCTTTTTGTTTAAACTTAAACTAGAAACATACAGCAGGGATATGAGTAAGCAGGCAACAAAGGTATGTTTTCAACTTCCTAAAGATATAGCAACTAAATCTACTTCATTAAAAGTGAGACGTTCCTTTATATTCTTCCTCCCTATCCTGGCCACTAGCAAAAATTGCTTTATTATCCTATGAGTCATTCTTTCTTCAAAATATCTCTCTGGGTAGTACTTGTTAATTAAACTTTCTCATCCTCTCTCTCTTACACTTGCTGGCAACAGTCTTGTATCCTCTTCTCTTTTGAATAGACATCTATATGTAATCTCCCATTATTACAGTAGTAGGAAGGAACTGACTATCTTTTACCATGTGTGCCCGTTGAGCATAGAATTACTAATTATATCAAGTAATGCCTTGTGAGTGCTACTGGTGATTTAAATAGTACATTTTCTTCATCTCTTTAGGACAATGTCATCTATTGTACAATGGTTCTGTCTGTTTCTTTGGTGGCATTTTAGATAGTGAACTTGAAAAGTTCTTCAGTTTCATAGAGAAAAATGTGGAACATCTGTCCCTTTTCTGTGGATGTGACTCTGCAGTAGCTAAAATGGCCTGCTGTTCAGAAATGCAGAGTAGGAAATAAAATGTCATTTAATACATGTAGTAATAATAGCTTGGTGGCAGTGCCATAGCCAAAACCAATACTCACAACTGTATCTAGTAAAATCATATGTACTGGTATCTTAATTTCATCTTTTATAAAATAAGAAAAAAAATTTTCACAAAAACTAGGTTTCACTCCTGACCATACAAACATATGTATATATTTCATTATGAGTCTGTCCTACAAAATACATGTGAGCATGAATGAATTACCTGAGAAAATGAAAGAATAATAGAACTGTTATTTATGCTTAGTGAAACAAATTCACGCGGTAGCTCTGTAGATGGCCAAGAAGTTACAGCTTGTGTCATTATCCAAAGTCATTTAGCACATAGCTCTGTACTGTCACCACTCTAGCTTTAAGTATATATCAGGACAGGGAAGGTAAAACGTGAGTGAATAGAGAAAGCCTAAAGATCTTCAGCTGAACTCAGACATCCACCATGGAGGCTACTGTACAAATGAGTAATTAGCAAGAACAAGAAGTCTGCAATTAGGATTGAATGGAAGGGTAGGAGAATACAGCAACTGATTTAACCCAGGCCAAGGAAATCCTGGAGCAAAACCAGGAAAAGAATCTACCACTTGGAAATTCAATCCAGACCTCATCCAGAAAACCACCCATTTTGTAAGCAGAGACAAAACAACACAGATTGTTGTGCTCTGGGTAGCCATGATTCTGCCTTAAAGCTGATCTGGTAAATCTCTAAGTCTCTTCACGACCTATGTTTCTATGGATTCAACAGTAAGTTTTAGATAAGGAGAACAGGCCATTATATGTGTGATGTTTGATCTTTTTATTTCTGTCATGTATGAACATCAAAAGCATTTGTTGGGACTGCAGTTGTCAAATTGTAAGCCAGCATGTGAAAACAGCTGTCTATCCTCAGCACCAACAAACATGAATAGATCTGTCATCATAATTACAGCTCAGAGCTGGATTGTCTTCAAATACCAACAACAGTCTGCACTGTGAGCAATGTCAAATAAGCCTGACTCAACTGGTTTAGGATCCATTTTTCTAGAGAGCATAATGACAGTCTTTCTCTTCTATGAAAGGTTGCAAAAGTTTCTGTGTAAGGAGGTCTGTTATCTCTCATGTTAAATATTTAATGACGTTAAAAAATCATTCTATAAATCAGAAAATTATTTACACATTTAATAAAATAATTATGCAGTTTATTTATGTCTATATAATTTTAACTTGATTACACTCCAACAGTGCTCTTTCCTTACCACAGCAGTAACTGTCTTCCGATATTGCTTTATGGATCTCTCACAAATGTTTATTTAGTTACATACAGTAGCTCAAGGGGTTTATAGTGGAATACTGAGATTTTCATCCCAATAAAGCTGTATATTGGCAAGAATTGACTGAGAGATGACTGAAAGTATCTCCTGATTTATCAGTAAACTAGACAAAGCTAATTTGGAATCTTATTAAGAATAAACAAAATGAGGAATTTCAAGTCCACTGTCACAGGACCTAGAAACTAAAGCCCTTGATAGATTTCAGTCTCTACGTGAAGTTAACAATATAAAAATTGTGCAGTCACCGAATCTTAGAATCATTTAGGTTAGAAGGGAGCTCAGCAGCTCTTCTGGCATATCCTCCTGCTTAAAGTCCAAGGCATATCTCTTTGATTCTATTTTTATGCATGTGCATGCTCCTGAAACCATGAAATATGTTCTGTTGAAATTTTTAATTAGAAAATACATTGCCATTATATTCTAAATATTTTATTCACTCAGAATTGTCCAAAACAGCTCACTGGAAGAATCTGTAAAGGTCTTAAAAGTCAGACATTTTGCAGTAACACACTTAAATTGAAAAGTACTGATGACAAACTGATAGTTACCAATTTAGGAAAGGAGGGACACTGAAATAAAATCTGGTGATGATTCGTCTCTCAGCTGCAGGTTGCAGAGTATGAGTTCAATCCTAAGTTCAATACTATTTTCATTTCCCTTTCCACCCCTCTCTCCCTGGTGAACCCAGCTGCATATGGACTTGGTCCCTGGATATGAGAATAAAAGACAGATAGGAAAGCTGTTGGCCATTTCATTTCACTTTTATGATACAGGTAGAGGGTTTCTCCCTCTGCCCCATGACTCACAGAAGAAGATGAGCACAGTTAGGTGTTTACAAATAAAACTGTGTACACACTTAGACACACATGCACATTATGTTGCATATTGCAACACAGTAAACATGGCATAAATCATTAGCTTATATTCAGCTGAGCATTAAAGATGAAAGTGAACATAAAGGGAAGATGTGAAACTAAATATAGCTCATTGGTGCTCTGCAGGAGTGATTTTCACAGTGGCACAGTTTATATATACCTACCCTGTATATTGTATCAGAGAATTAACTGGAGCTTCTAACCACTGAGAAAACAATGCAGTAAGGATATACAGAAAGGAATAGAAGTAGCGTGGAAATGTGCAGATTAGTTGGCAATTTCAATCAAGAAAGAATTAATTGCTATTAACTCTTTTTTAAGCTGCCATCATTCCACTTCGCAATAAAGATAAGTTAGATGACAGGAGTTAATTCACATTTCTAAAGGCTTTGTTGTTGTTGTTTCTGGGAAATCTGGGATCTCAGAAATATAAACCAAAATATAATGTCAGCATGGTTTACACACTTTTTTCAAGGTTGCTCCATAATATAGGTAACAAAGAATCAACTTGCATCAGTTCAGGATCTACTTCCAGCTGGTGATGCAAATTGTAGGAAGGGAAGAAAGAAGTTTTCTATTAAATATTAAGTCCCTGTGCACCTTTAGGGTACTCTAGAATCACGGTGATTGAGGGAAAGTGATTATTTTTTAGGCTTGTTTTCCAGAATAGAGAACTTTCATTTCAGACAAGCATTACTGTATAATACAGTATTGTTCCCCATGACCAGTCTTGTTTAATATCTCCAGTCTTCTTTAATATCTTTATTGATGACCTGGGTGAGGGGATCGAATACGACCTCAGAAAATTTGCAGATGACATGAAATTAAGTGGGAGTGTTGATCTGCTTGAGGGTAGGAAGGCTCTGCAGAGGGATTTGTACAGGCTGGAGCAATGGGCCAAGGTCAGCGGGATGAGGTTTAACAAGGCCAAGTGCCAGGTCATGCACTTTGGTCACAATGACCCCAGGCAGCGCTGCAGGCTTGGGGAGGAGTGGCTGGAGAGCTGCCAGGTAGAAAGGGACCTGGGGGTGCTGGTGCATGGCCAGCTGAGCACAAGGCAGCAGTGTGCCCAGGTGGCCAAGAAGGCCAATGGCATCCTGGCCTGTATCAGAAACAGTGGGACCAGCAGGAGTAGGGAGGTGATCGTGCCCCTGTACAGAGCACTCGTGAGACCGCACCTTGAGTATTGTATCCAGTTTTGGGCACCGCGATACAAGAAGGACACCGAGGCACTGGAGCGGGTCCAGAGAAAGGCAATGAAGCTGGTGAGGGGTCTGGAAAGCACGCCTGATGAGGAGAGGCTAAGGGA
>JAAGNO010017225.1:22086-52832 GCA_033439905.1 Ceryle rudis
TGGAGTCATCATCCCTGGAGGTGTTTAAAAAACAAGTAGACGTAGCACTTGAGGCTATGGTCTAATGGATAGATAGATGTTAGGATGAAGGTTGGACTTGACAATCCTAGAGGTCCTTTCCAACTCTAATGATTCTATGACTAAGGTTTGCAGAATCTCTTTCAAATTTCACACAGTCGTATGTGAGCAATATGCAAGGAGCAGAGAAGAAAATACACTATCGCAGATCTACCAGTGAGGATCTCAATGTCAAAAAGTATCATGTTATTCATAGGCAGGAAGCCTAGCTCGTGGAGACCACTGAGAATCAAAAAAGCTATTATTTGAGATATAATAGGCCACAATCTCCACTTCTGATTATGCAACCCAGCAAGAATAGAGAGATATCCTCAAGAAAGAACCTCCAAAACCCAGTCATCTTTTGTGTCAGCCTGTAGAGAAAGGAAGAGAGAGGATATGTTTCAATTCCATCCTGACTAGATGGTGAATATATCTGCAGCAGTGTCTAATATTTCTTAGATATTCTCTTTAATCACATGCACAATAATGTAAATAAAGGTGCAAAACCACTGCAAAATTAAAGGCTCGTCTAAAGAAGTGGTGATTCACAAAGAATTCAATACACAAAACCTGCTTTGAGTCTGAGTTGTGTGGAGCTCAGTGTACTACTGATTTTTGCCAAAGGCAATTGTAATAATGTTGAAAAAGTTTAAAATATTAAATATGATTAAATTCGTTCAGAACTCATTTTGAAGCTTAAGTGGATGTGGCAGCAGAGAAGATGCTTGGATGCAACTGTGAATCATAGCAATTTCACTTTGAAAAACTGCTCTCCAAACACTTGAGCTGTACTCTGTGGTTAGGAAAATGAGCTAAACTGGTTTTCCAATGCAGTATGTCTGTAGAAGTGAGGAAGTTCACTGACCCATAAGTGCTGTTTGCTAAAGCGCCTTTGCAAGTCCTATCTCCTGCCAACCATGTAATAACCTGAGACTATATTTGAAACTGATAGGGAATCAACCTAAGGAGGAATGGTTGGACAAATTAAATATGAAGCTTCTCAGTTTAAAAATTTGTCAGAAGCTCGTCAATAGGGATTTAAATATGTGAGATAATAACATTTTGGAAACATCATTTTCTCATCACGTATAGATTATACAACTTCTATGCGTATGTATATAGATGTGAGGATTCCCACTTAGAAGACAGAAGAAAACTAGCAAATGAGTGAAATGGATCACTTCTCATTTGTAGGAAACACCACTGTGACTCTATATTAGAGTTTCTACTTCCCCTGATAGAGCTTATGAACTCTGGTCTTCAACTAAAGAATTCTAGTTCTCCTGCTTTTTGGTACAAAGCTTGTGAATTATTCAGAATTATTCTTTTCCTCACTGCCGCTGAAGGAGCAGAAGCTACATGTTGTCCTTAGATAAAATAATCTTGACTTGCCTGTAACTTTTACCACTGCATTTGAGGCTTCTGCTAATAAAGCTAGTCACTGTCCTTTACTTCCAAAATTATTTAAAGTATTTCTTCACACAGTTGACAAAGGAAACCTTTTTCAAACAAAGTTTAGAAATAACCAGTTACTTTC
This sequence comes from Ceryle rudis, assembly GCA_033439905.1. Lineage (NCBI taxonomy): Eukaryota > Metazoa > Chordata > Aves > Coraciiformes > Cerylidae > Ceryle > Ceryle rudis. The sequence continues at coordinate 23,684 of JAAGNO010017225.1, forward strand.
CTAAGCCAAACACAGTAAAAGAGGTAGTATCATAAAACAACCTTTTTTTTTTCCCCATGTAAAATCTATGAACACATCTATTAACAAGGAATCACTGGATTTTGTAGGGCTTTGTTTACTCAGGGAACTGAAATTTAAATAGTTTCAACAGTTTCTCTGGAATGATCATTATTTTTCATTACTTAAAGATGAAGGAAAATATACAGATCAACAAATTTCATTAAATTGTCAACAAGAGTAGGTTTTTGTTTTAACAACTCTAATATAATTTCTTCAAGAAACTAAATCAGAAGATAATCAGTGGTCCTTACATTTCATACAAGTTCTTAGTATACCTGCAGACTTGTTATTCTGACCTTTCAAGTCTGACCTTAATAATTCTGGCCTTAATAATTATTACTAGGGGTAGCCTTTCTTTTCACTAAGCATATTAGTGAATCTCTCAGCAGGTAAAACACCACTTTGCAGAAGCCCAGTCCCAGTTATATGAGCTATTTAAATACTACATACATTCACGGGCTTTGTTGTTTTTTTTTTTTTCATGAACCCTAAATTAACAGGGCAACAGTTCACAACATATTTATAGAGCCAAAACTTTGGGCTATCGTTGAACTGAAAACCACCAAGTTCATACCACCATTTTTTTTCAAGGCAAAATTGATTTAAATTTCTAGCCCTGAGACGTGTCAAAATCTAAAGACTTTTTACCTAAGCATTTTTAGTTTAGGGATTATTATACCATACTAAAAAAGTTCTGACCTAACAAAACATGTTTAAAAAAAAGTGTGGTTAATTAACTGGTTTCTATAACACTAGGGAAAATTTTTGCATGAAACTGAGTAAGCTTCAATCTAATTTCTGACTATCCTTTCACCCTTTTCATTGGAAATCTGATGAAAAGTAAGGCTAAAGAGCTTATCGAGCAATCATATATCTAGCTGATTTTAAGTTACAAGACCTAATGTAAGACACACTATCTTTAGCATTGTAGTCAATTTTGTCTAGCTCAGTTCAGTTCTACCTGCAATTCAAGTATCCCATGAGTTTCAGTATGTTACAATGGACTTTTAGTGAAGGAATGAAATATGTGCAACTTTAATGTATTGCTAAATTGGGACCTGAAAATACAAATATAAATCAAAAATTAACAGTACTGTCCAACTCTCCCTGGAATGGTACTTTCAAGGAAAATGTTCAAACTAGTGTACTTTAACTAAAGAGCTACTAAACCTCTAATAAACAACATTTTGTTATATAGAATATACCTCAAATGAGAATATTGTACTGATGCTAAATAAGTTATACACACCTGCAGGGAAAATTTTCAACTTTCATGCATAGTTCCATTCAGTGCTAATACCTTAAAACTGACCTGGTGCAAATGGGACAAATCAGTGCCAAGACAATTGATTATTACCGAATCACAGAATATTATAATAACAACATGCTTATGAAGAATTCTCTATTTATAGTCTCCTCTGGAATTTTCCTCTGGTGACAGCGAACTTTGTAAAGTATTCTCTTCACCTTCCCAGATGCTTTCCTACACCTACCTGCTCCTCCCCAATAAAAATTACTTGTGATAAGTGTAATTGCTCAGTATTCTTCTGTATTTTACTGGGAAAGGGCTGGAAATAGAAGAAACTACTTGGAGTGAAAATATTTTTTGGCATTTACTTATAATTGTATAACACATCCTGAACTATCCAATTTGAAGAGTCATAAATACAAAATCTGATCGGTGTTAAGAAACAAGACATTTCTGTACCCAGGCCTCTGAAAAGCCACAGGCTGCTAAATGGGGGTGGTTCTTCACTTTGCTTTGTATAAAATCAAAGCAGTAATAATTAAAATTAATAATTAAAACCTAATGGCTTAAGAGATAACATGGTAGTAACATACAGTGCGCATACACAGGTTTTCTATTTGTTGCTCCCAGGATTTTACACAAATTCACTGCTTAATGCCAGTAAAGAATTCATCCTGAAAGGACATATAGCACCCAGTCTCTTTTCTCCAAGTGAATGTTCTTAGGACTGCACTAAGCAGTCTCCTTTTTGAATACTTATTCTCTCCCATTTTCCCTCACAAAAAAAAAACAACCCAGGTCTTCAATTATATGTCATCAGGACAATGCAAGAGAGCGCTATAGTTCATTAGAGACAACAGCCAAGTTCTGCCTGCCTGCTTTCCAGAAGGTAGACATCTAGATCTGAAGTAAAAATTACATCCAGATAAATTTCTACCTGAACGAGTATACCAAACACCAGACTTAAAGGATCATCAGTTTAAAAAAAAAGGAAAAGCTGTGAAAAGAGCTCAGTTCTTTGAAAGAAAATTGCTAGCATTTTACTGTTTGTACAATTTTACACTGTATAATGAAGCCCTGACAGAAATGCCACTAAGAGGAAGATGATTTCAGAACCCACTCTGTCCTTCATATTTCCTTTACTAGCTGGAGCAGGTCCCACGCTATGATTCTACACACTCCGTGTGCTATGATGCAAAATATAGCATTCTGCATTTCATTTATATCTGAAAGGTTAGGGGCTGCAGTCTTTAAATACTTAAATACAGCTCTATTTTGGTTGCCCTTCTGTAAATAATTCTGCCTTTCTTTTAGTCTTTTTCTTTTCTGATTCCACCTACATAATTTCTATTGGTCAGGCATTAACCATTACTACATGTTCATAGCAATGCATTTATAGGCACTGTTACAATACAGATAATAAAGTAGCAAATAATAAACAGTTGTCAGTGGATGAATGATATTCTGTAATAATGCCAAAGCCTATCTGATCAGGCACAAAGCCTGAATCATCTTCATATTAAATCTCACATTCTCTTTCCCATTGTAGTGAAGGATCCGTTTTTCTTACCCGCTCTCCAGTCCAACAGCGAGCTTAGGAATGGTATGCAGCACACGATACTGTGATAAAAATAAGAAGGTGGAATGCATCAATGGAACCAGAAGCAAAAGTAACTCATGGTGCTGATTCCCATCATAGATGCCAACAACTCAAAAAGTTGCAGTTTATGAGTTTGTAAAAAAAAGTTGTCTATTCCACAAGCTGTTTTGGCCCCTACCTCATGGCTGCATGACAGTAATTTAGTAATTCTTGATGTGAAAGTTTGTCAGATGCATATTCCAGGCAATACCTCCTCCCCCTCGTTGAATCATACAGGCTGTGTCCTAATCAAATTATATTTTTGAAGTGTTTCCTCACTGAATCCCACAAGATTGTTTCTCATATATTCCCCCACACCTGCTTTTTAAACTATCTATCCTGAGGCTGCCAACATAGCCTCCTTTCTTCTCTCTCTCCCTTTACTTCCCCCCCACCCCTTTCCTTTTTCTGGAGGGGGGGGTGGCAGGAAGGAAAAGCGTCACAGAGTTAATGTTCGTCATTTTTCAGTCCTTCACAATCTGCCCTGTCAGCTGACAATATCCAAAAATGACAGGAAGACCAGTGTTTATTTCTGTCATTTCAGGATTATGCTCACTTTCTTTTCTTCCTATGTCTGTGAACGGGTCATCTATTAATGTCAGGAAAACACATGTGTTCAGATCTATTGTGTCCTGTCAGTTGGACTGTCACTGATATTCCCTAATATTTAGGAGGATGCTCACTGATCTCTTCCAGCAAATACAGTGGGACACTCTCCCTTACAGGCCAGGGACAGAAGGCTTGCTGGAGAGCAGCACAGCAGTGATACAGAATCTTTCACCTAAGCTGCTGCCATTTGCTTTCTCATCATTACTCAGTGATTATACACAAGAACAAAACATTATGTCCTTGGCTGCCCACTGGTTACCCCTGCTTATCACAAGCCAGTTACATCATACCCTGTTTTTTATTTACAATAGACCCACTGATGTCTTTTGAATTATTTCCAGTTGTATTCCAGGAGTTGTTCTCTGCAGATTGTAATAACCCTGTACCACCTGTTTCCTCACAAACTGACTTGCAAGGGGCATCTATTTCACTTGTGCCCAATCATTTGATAAAACAGGCCTCATTGCCGGGCTACAGCCTATTGCTCTTCAGAACTGCTTCTGATGCTCTAGCACTATAAAGCAGCTGATAACAGCTGGTTGCCTAGATCTGCATCCTCAGTTGTCCCATAGTACCTGGCACAAAAGTACAAGGGGGAAGAGATGATTAGGGAAGGCTGATACGCAGCTGTAAGGACTTGGGGGATTCAGTACGCAAACACAGGTGTAGTTTTAGTAGGACACACCTACCATATTGAACATAGTGGGGAGAAGGTATTGCTTAGCCTCTGGAAGAGGGTGAGCCATGTACAAGTTAAGGCAAAGTTAGGATTGCTTTTATTAATTCTTGGGTTTGAACTGTTTTCCAGCAGGTCTCATGCCTTAGGAATATCAAAGACAGTCTCCATGGACTACTTCCCTACCATAACACTGATCACAACCAGTCTCTCAGTAAACATGCCTAAAACCACCTGTTACTACTGAAGGCTGGTTTGCAGCTGCCATTTCAGCTCAGGCTGGTTCCACCTCCTCCTCTTTCTCATCACATATTAGTACTGTTTAGTAAAGACGTAGCATACGAATGATAGATCATATTGTGCCAAAGAAGCATGAAGTCTTAGCTCTTGCACTTAGATTCTTAGCAATTATAGGGTGTCAGAGATGAGCTGAAAAATTTTTCTTTCCTAAGCACAAACACCAACAAGTTATCTGAAAAATCTAATTGTCATGGATCTCATGAAAACAATCCCGGTTTGTTTGCACAAGTAAAATATCTTTCTGTGACAGAGAATGCAAATAAAGGAACAAAGATACGTGTTGCATGGAGGACAGCAAAGAGGGATGGGAAGCTTCATTGAAAACTTTGCATAGTCTTTATCAGTTACTTAAAAACAAGCTGTGCACAAACTGAAGCATCCTGGGCGTTTAATTCCCACATTTATTTTTAAAAGAATCTCCGTCTAAGATGACATATGAGCCGTAACACAATGTCAATCATTATCTCAAGCCAAAGAAACTAAATTTTAATAGGATTTTGTAGAGGGAAGATGGAAAGGAATTTTGAACACATTCTGAAGTGGTTTTGCAATATATACACAGCAAAAGGCACACAATAAATCCAAAATAATTATATACATTCCTATTCTGAATATTGACTATGTGTCAAAATATTCAGTGGCCTTCATTGGATCCACTCTGTGTCTCCAGTGCAATTCTCTTCCTCATTTTCTACAGGTCTGGAGTGTTGGTTTAGGCCTATGTGATGCAATTATACAGGGACTATAAAACCTGCTTGACCACAGCATGGGAAAAGTTTGGGCCACAGCCTGATGTTGGATAGCTAGTTTCTTTGATTAAGAAGTCCTTAGTAAGATATCCTTGCAAGGATGATGCAAGTATCAGAAAGAAGCAAAGGGTGCATGTTTCCTGTAAGTTTTTTTTTAGCCTTTGTACCTTCAGATTTAGGCACATTGCTAGAGCTCATTTGGAAGTTACACTTTTGATGGGGGGGGGGGGGGGGGAGAAAGGACTTACAGGCTTCTCAAATGTTGAAGTTGAGCTGCCACAACTTCTAGACACTATTTTCTCATCTAGCAGTCAGTAAGCCCCCAAATATGCTATCCTGACTACAGGTAAGAAACAAAGTAAATAGGGCAATGAAAAATTGTCAAACCAAATGTTGGAATGGACATGACAGATAGGACTTGGAAAGCTCAGCTAGATTTGTGCCATATATATAGCCTTGGTAAGAAATTGTCTATCCCAGGGCACCCTCTGAATCTACCTATACAAGAGGATAACTGCATTTTTCCCCTTCTATCTTTTTAGAGATAAATTCCAAGAGTGATACCAAGGTTATCCTATGATAAGGCAACAGTTACCAAATACTAAGTATATGATAGCAATAGATACATATCAACTGGACTTCTAACCCTACCTAGTTCAGCAGCCTAATCAGTTACTGTTTATTTGTCCGTTTAATTTATCATATCCTCGGAATCCACTATGTATCTCAATTCCTTAGGCATTAAGAATTAATGCTTCCTAGCCTTTTCTACAGCCTGTCACAGATGTACACAGTTTATCCTCATATCAGACATAGTTCTGTGTCTTTTGATCTAAGTTCAGTTTTTCTGCATCTCTCAGAACATGTCTACATCATGCCCAAATCCTACCAGGGACATGTGTATTTCCAGTCAAACCCAGAGCACAGTAAGTCTCCCAAAAATTCCAGACCAATTCTCAATTACCATTACTAATATCAGGAAAACTGCAGATAGCCATATATCTTGGTCTTTGGTTATCAAACTGAAAGTGAAGAGAAAGAGAAGTAGTTAGTGAGACTGACTGGTTTTCCAGCTGTACTAGAACTGTTCCTAAACATCTGAAATAGGGACAGGTAACAAAGTGGTATCAGGGATATTAGGTGGATGCTAAAGAACCTGTTCAGTATATCCAACCTAGATATGATGAGTCGATGAGCAGACCCAACAGCAGGGACAGAAGCAGAGAAGATGAGAACAGGTATTAGGAGGGCTAGACAGGGATGGGAAACTAGCTGTTTAAATTACTGTTTGTTGTCAGTAATAGGAAAATGATCATCTGGTCTATCAAAACTGCACCACAATAAACAGCCAGACAGATAATTTGGGCAGGTCAGCTTGCATATCCTGTGCATATCCTAAAAAGATTAAAAAAAAAATAATAATCTTACAATGAAAAGATTCATAGGTCTAGTTTCATTAACAAACAGTAAGTAAAGAAACAACAAGAGAACCTCTGAATACTGTGTAAGTGTACCAAATAACAGAAATTAATAAGTGAAACATCAACCTGACCAACAGAATAAGAAAAAAGCTAGGATAAGGCAAATTGCATAAAATCTTTATAGAGGTTTTTTCCCTTCACTGCTACTGCCTACCTCCCTACATCACTAGTTACTAAAGATGTCATAATTCTTTTCTTAACCATTCCACATTAAGCTGCAAGCATATATGAAATATACTACATATCCCCAGTCTGACTATGTACATCCAGCCAAAGCTATTAGAGAATACACAGGGAAGAGCAAATACTAAGAAGGTGCTACTGTACAGAAATCAGGGTAAAAAAATGTGTGTTCTTGTATGACAGCTGCCATGCTGAGTCTACTCTACTATGCTGCCTCACTCTGAATTATTACATCATTCTATCTACCCTTGAGGCAAGCTATCTCATTGAATTAACATTTGCATATTTATCTCATCTAAAAATACGTGTAAACATATGTATATAAATACTGTATCCCACCTGCCCATCAGCCCCAGTCACCTCCCACCTCCTGCTCACTAATAGCACAGTCCTGCATCACCTCCCACTCAGCTAAGCTATCCTGCGCTAGTTGCTTTCGACATACTCACGGCTATATATATTTATGAGCAGGATAAAACCCTTCTGCAAAGATAACATCTTTTTTTTTTTTGCAAGAGTTACAATGCATTTTAGAGTCACTGTGATGCTCTGGGGTTTTTTACGCCGTATTATGTGCTACATTTACATATACATATATGTCTTTGCAATTCATTTAGATTGAAAAAGTCTGTACCACTAAGATTTAAAAAATCCCACAACCAGCCATTTTTATCTAGGCAAGGGTATTTTTTCTAGCACAATAATTAATTCTTGAAAACTCTGAATTACCAATAGGTCTTACAAAAAAGTGAACACAATTATGTTTTATTATATACAAACAGATTCCTCAGAGCAAATATATTCTACTGTGGAAATATAGTCTTTTGATTTCTTGTGTTCTATACATGCTGTATCAGTGGTTAAATGCAACCACTGTTAGGATTCCTAATGCTACTGTGCCATCCATCCATTCCTAGTACAGTGCAGATACATTCCAAATCTATTGTAGAATGATTTTCACATGATGTAAATTTTCAGTTTTCTCTTGCTTTTCTTGTGGGGGTCTTCAATTGTGTAGTGTTTGATCTCACTGCAGAGTATTTCATGATTCAAACTAATATAAATTGCTTAATTTCACTCAACCATTCTACAATAAAAATTTCCCTATCTAGGTATTTGCCCTTTTCAAGTGCATGTTAACAAATATCATAACCTTTTTGCTCCATACTTTTTATATGGCCAAGTTATACATAGCAATTGCTTTTCATGGTCAGTCAATTGCCTTAATCTCCAACTTCTATCTAGTGGGTTGAATTATTGCTTAATGCATTGAGGTCTAGGGTATGCTTTCAATTCAAAGAAGTTTCTTGTAGATTTAAAAGATGCTTATGGTTTAGGAGGTATAGCTGTAAATATGAAAAAGTTTATAAAAGAGTGCAGGTTAGACTTGAGAGCCCCTTTGAGAAGTTTGCAAATGCATACGGGCTACAACATTTCTGTATTACATGGATTTAATTGGTGCAACATTGTGGTGTTTGTAAGTAGTTTAATGGACTCCCTATAAGTGATGGAATAGCAACTCCTACTTGCCTGGTTGACTGTCACATGAACACTATGATCAAGAGATGATCTTACTCTCACTCAAGTCTAGCGTACCTTTTTTCTATCACCACAGTAAACAAGTAGTACCCAGAATATGTCTGGAGGCTCAAATTTCAAGCTCTGGACTGAAATTTTCAGAGAATTAGACATTTATGTGTATCTGCTAAGTGGTACTTTTGGGGTTTTGGCGGGGACAGGGGGAACTTTCTCCCATGGCCATTCCCCTGCAGCAGTCTTACTAGCAGCTTATGATGTGACATACAGTATAGTCTAGGTAAGAATGACTCCTTACAAGAATAACTTCTCTTGTAAGCAAAAGAAAAGTATACCTAGACTATTAACACTCTATGCCTAAAAACTTTTTAAAAACCCTATATGTTTTCTGAGGACAAGACTGAGGTTATACTAGTATCTCTCCATCCCTGAAAAGTCAGCAAGAGCGTTCAGCTGAACATTAAACAGCTAGCTTTCAAAAATACCTACTAGTTGTGTTATCATATCACACCAAAATCTTGTTTCCAACCAGAGAGTCTCTAATCGGTTTTGTTTCTTTGAGATTTGTAGGCATCAAGCTTCTAGGTATCAGAAATTACCAAGGAAGCAAACAAAAATCAGTATGACTCCAAAAATGCCACAACTACACTCAGTAAAAAATGAAAAAAAATCCATTCATATCCTTATTTTAATCTTCTTCCCTGCTTCTCCTTAGAGCTCAACTAATTAGCTTCCATGTGTAGGGTTCCAAGTACATGTCTACAGGATACCAGACCTGATAAAACCAATGTATTTTCTGAAGATCTGAGACTGAATCTTAATACAGATTGTTTTATGAAGTGGCATGAAAATACACATTCCAACGTAGGAGGTAAAAAAGTCTAGGAAAGCATTTTAATTATGTTTATGCTTTCAGTGAGCATAATAATAAGTACAGACAAGCAAGTAGGCAGCAAAAAAACCTCATGGGGATTATTTGTAAACTGCTGTAAAGTTAAACTAATTAATTAAGTGCAATTGATATTCAGTTGCATTATCCTCAACAGGATAGAAGCTGGATTTATTTAACATGGACATTTCTTGGAACTGTATTTTTGCAAAGGATCAAGACCCATCTTAAAAATTAAAAGAAGTAGTTTCCCCAAACAAAGGTATTAATAATAATACTAAATAATGACTGTTAATTTTTAGGCAGAAAATACTTGTTCATTTTTAGGCAAAGTGTTCACTTTAAACAAATTTCCATATTTCACTGGCTGTAATTGTCAAAGACAGAAAAACTAAGTTTCATAAATCATAGGTGAAGACAAAACCAAGGAAGCCATTCTGTTAAAGGGGAGACTTTCTTTTGCTACATTACAAAACAGGCATTTTTCTGTTTGCAGCATTTTGCACTTTCTCTTGGCACCACAAAGTTCTTGTACATCCTAAAACATTTCCACTGCTTAGAACAATCATGGCAAATGACCAGAAATGCTAAATGCATTGCATAGTGGCCCCTTCCCCAAAGTTAGTGCAGAATGTTGCAGCATGCACTGTATCAGACTACTATAAGAACATACATAATCCTTGAGATTTCTCAGCAGCTGATGTCAACATTAACTAATTCCCCTAGCTCAGGAAGTGAACCATAATCACCACTTTGCAGGAAACAAAAGTGCCATACTCGTACTCAGAAGTCAGTCACTGGAAATTAATGGAAGCCTATGGGTAACAACTAACAACACATTTGCAGTCATGCTCATTTCTTCAATATACCTGCTGTTCTGAACTCCACACTATGCCTGCTTTTGCATTTCTTGGTTGCCATCCTTTAAAAGACACATTGAATGCCAAGCTTAAGCTTGTACATACCAAGAAGTTCTGTCCATAAAGGATAGTGGGAGTTCCATCTGTAAGTCTTCACAAACTACTGTGGTAATCATTGCTAATCACCCATGTTTCCAATGTAGTCAATATAAATAATTTCACAAACAACATTTGCAAAGTTCTGACGTGTGGCAAATGTTCAGTAGCTATGTTTAACACACTCTGGATAATCCAAGTTCTTCATACACATTAAATTAGCAATTTTGACTCATGATAAAAAGGGAAAGAAAAAAATTTTTTTTTTAGATTCTATTTTAACAATAAGAGGAAAAAAAAATGTATGTCATGCATGAGTGATAAAAACTTACAGGAAAAGGTGTTTTGGTACCTTGGGTAGTGTTCCTGCTACAATTGTTCCTACATCATCCTTCCAGCCAATATTCTGAGTATTGAAGCTGTAGAAAGAAACACATTATTTGATATCCAACTGTCAGAATAGTCCCTTAGGGAAAGAGTAGACCTGCTTCATGTTATTCCTTGTGAAGACTTCCATACTTTCTCCAAACTTTTGTAGCTTTTATTAGTAGAAATTTTGGTTTCCACTCCCTTTGGGTAGGAAATGCTCAGCTGTTCCTCTTAGAGAAAGTATCACAGAAGTCTATCTTCCTTCGGAGAAATTGGAAACTGGACTTGAAAATGGAATATCTTCCTACTTAAAAACTCAGATTGTTGTTGCATAAATTTGAATATTTTATTTGCTAATGTTACTACGGTTCCTTATGCTTTCCAGCTCAGATGTTCTCTCCTTTTATGCAACTCACTCTTAAAACATTAGAAGACCAGAATGTGAGGAGAATGTTTACCTGCCATGGAGCATGGGAATTGTAGTCCAAGGAAAACTTAGATAAGGGCAGCAAACTTATCTCCTTGGAGACACTACATGAGATTCCCATAAAAATTAGAAATGGCCACTACTAAAGTATTTGGCTGAAATTTGTTTCTTTTTTAAAAGAAAACTAAAAATCGCAGATTGAAGTTTGAAACTTTCTGTAAAAAGCTAAGAGGTTAAAACACCTTTAGTATTTAAGATGCAGGAGAATACTAGTCATGTTATCACTGTGATTACTAACATGGCATTTTACACAAGAAGAAATGGAGTCATTAAGGAGAATACTTGCTCATGGTCAGCCATTGAAGTGGTGACTAAATGGAAAGCTGAACCAAGCAGTCAGAAGCACGTGAAGGACAGAAGGTTGGGGAGAGGAAAGGTCTGTATGAGCTGCAATTCTGATCAACCTTAACAGCTATGGAACCACATCAGAAACTTTGCCTCCTGAAACAGCCACTTCTATTCACCATGACAACTTTCATTGCTCTGTTGTCACTCCACCCACCCCCACCCAAATAATATATTTCTTCTGAATCATAAAGAAGCATCAACCCAAAAGGGTCTCTGCCTTTATTCCTCTGAAAAGCTTTTCGCTTGATCTTTCCTTTGTCCAGCTTTTAGGCAGACATTTAGATGAACACAAATGCTCAGCAGAGATGCAAAACACACAAGATTAGCATTGCTTATCAGTCCATGCATACATATTATCACAAGATTCTTACTAGATGAAAACAAGCAGGCAAAAGCATAGCTGGGCAATACTATATCAAGGTAACATTTTGTTCTGCAGTGTGGCAACCTAAATGTTCTCTAAAAGATTTGCTTTCATTTGTGCATTTATTTGGATACTCTTTCAGTTCCTTGTGTCTCATATAAAACATAGATTCATTCCAGGGGTATTTAGCCCTGGTAGAAATTCCACAGATTCCCCTCTCTTGCAGGATCTCAGAGTGTTAGTAAACATAAGCAGCAACCAATCATCAGGCTACAGTAACACATACATCTCCAGGAGGCAGTGAGAAAGCCTTAAATAAAACATAGTACCAGCCTTCAGTAAAGTGCATTGAGACAAATGCCAGGGATGTGAAAAGTGTCGCTGGGATTACCAATGACGTGCTAATGGTTGTTCAAGCAATCTCTGTGCCTCCTTCTCTCTGACTCACTGTCTCCCTTTGGAGGCTCCTCTCACGTCATTGAGGGACTGAGGGTTATTCACAGATCACTGACTAAACGCAAGCTTTAGCTTCCCGCCTGCATTCCCCTGGTCATATGAACAGGACTGAGGTCACTGCCAAGCAGCCTTTGAGCTTTTTATCAATAGACCAAATAAAAAACCAAACAAACAAACCAAAACTTGACTACCTTCTGCTCTCCTTCTTCTATCTCTTCCTCCACTTTGCCCTCACCACCCCCTAAAGACACCAAAATAAACCACAAAGCCTTTCTGTTTTGTGCTCTTTTCCCCAAAGGGTTAAAAATTCCCCTTATCACAGCAGAAGTTTTATGGTTTCTGACTCTTTCCAGAGGCTTCTGACTAGTAATGCAAGATTAAACATATATATATAAAACTCCAAAGTTTTATATGAGAATCCAGCTTCAGGATAATGACTAGAGAAACCTTTTGTTACTACTAAAAACGAATGAGCCACAAGTCAACCTAACCATTTACTTATACACCTGTTTCTAACTACATTTTACAGTGCACTGCAATACATGGGGTTTTTATACTATCACTTTAGTAGGAAGCACTGCAGGAACTGTCAGTGCAATGTGTTTGACTCAAGCCCCTTCCAAATAGCTATTATCACTCACTCAAGTGCTATATTGTTGATTTTTTAAATTGGATTCCATAAGCTAGTCACCCTTTTCAGTGTAACTGTTAGGTTAAGGCATCGTATCCCAAAATAAGACAGGTGCAGAATAGTATAGCCCCAATGCAGATGCTATTGTTTAGATTTAATGGTGCCTTCAACTAATCACAGTGGTTTTTTATCCCTTTCCATGTGGAAATAATCTGTACTGCAAAAAGTGTATTTATACTAAGATAACTGTAACAATACTATGGGAATATAATGAGTACAATTAGCATCTACACAGCAAAGTAGCATAATATTTGTGTGCAGAAAAAAATCAGTAAGAAAAGATTATTTTATAAAGGATGACAAAAATTAAGGACTCAAATCCTATGTTTTCAATGAAGAAAACAAGCTATTAAACTGGCTTCAGCACATACAGGCAAACACATCTCAGAGCATGAGTATAATCCATTCATAGGGCTTTTACACATATAGGGCTCTTCCTCACAACCTCATGTGTAGTTGTCCCTATATCACCTTCTCCCCATCTTACTTATTTTCCTTTTATCCAGGTACCATTTTTTTCATCTATAATCCTCACCACATGTTGCAATGCTGCAACAGTCAGGATGGCACCTCTTCCACCTACAGCCCTCTTAAACAGAATCATTTCTTCATCCTCAGCTAATTCATCACAAAAGCCTCTTCCATCACACTTGATACCACAAAACAAGATTATTAATATTTTTCTCCAGAAAGAATGATTTCTGTTGCTTGCCAGGAAGCTTTGTTTCAGGAGGCTCAAGCCTCTATATTATGCATAAGTACTTCACATGATACCAGTAAAAAGGGTTGGAATGAGGCTAAACAGACTCAAAAGTCAGGAAGTGCCTGGAAAATAGGAAGGGTAAGGATAGTAACAGACTTAATCTGCTTAAGCTTTTTTGCCTGTTAACACTGAAATGGAGACAGTAACCTAGAGATGAGATAGTCAGCAGAAAAAGACTCTGGACTTTAGCATGTTAAACCACGAAAGCAAAATTTTCCAGATTGTATTTCTTAGCACCCCAGCACAGACCATTAAATGTAGCTGTGGCAATGAAGCAGACTGGGGAGGATTCTATTTTTCATCTCCTCCCAAGCACTCCACGGAAGGAAAATACCGTGCCAAGTTCTCAGTTTACATTTTGTGACAGGGTGATGCTCTTAAAAATTAGTTGTACCCTCCACTGAAAGTATAGTTTTCTGCTGTCATGACTAAATCTCCTGAAATAACAACTCAGTTTATTTTCACACCACACAGTTCTCTGTTGTAAAGAAATTCCAATTTATTTTTGTCTGTCGTCTTCCTATTTTCAACATTTGTGACACTTCAACTTTATAAGATAAACGTTTGAAAAGGAAAACGTCTCTGCACTACAGAAACACACTTTTATCATGCTGGCTTTTAAAATAAAAGTTCAGTTCTGAAAGGGGGGAGAAATCACATCATTAGAAAATGACTTTGGATAGTCCTGTAGATGAATTATTCATGTTCTATTTTATAGCCCCCTTTATTTCAATAAATATCAAATGATTCAGAAAGCCTATGATTTTCTGTGTTAATCAGATGTCTGACACTATATTCAGGTCTGATGATGGGCCAAAAGGAAAAGAACATCTTTATGTGAGCCAACAGCAAAGACTCCTGACAAATCCAACTCAGTTGCACGTCTTCATTCAATATGATGTTCAAATGTAACTTAATTATGTTAATGAGAATGGAAAATTTCATTTAATGATTTATAGCCTAACCACTAAGGCATCAATAAAGTAGACTGGCTGATATTTCCACCAAAACTATCACGTACAAAATGAGCTATAGCTCTCAATTCTTTTGTGGGGAAAAAAAAAAAAGGAAAAAAAAGAAAAAAATATAAAAAAAAGATACCGTCTTCTTATTTTATTTCTTTCTTTCAAATCTATTTATGCAGCTATCTAATACATTTTACACATCACTATTTGTAGGCAAGGACAAGGATATACACATATGCCTTATATAGACACATATTTCAAATACATAATGGTTAGGCTATCTTTCTAACAATTCAGAAAAACAATTTAGACAACTTTCTATTTTGAGCAACTATTATCATCTCATCTGCCGAAGGTTCCATTATGAGATGTTTCACAAATCCATCAGTAATACAGAAAGACAGAAAAGTACATCATATTTGTTCAGAACAACATAGAAAAGTTGTCACATGGCCTATATAGCCATATAGAACTGTATGTGGTCTACACAGCCAACAGTGAGTCAGGATGTTCTTAGAAAAGTTGTCACATGGCCTATATAGCCATATAGAACCGTATGTGGTCTATTTAGCCAATAGTGAGTCAGGATGTTCCAAACCCTTCATCTTGGGATCATTCTTTCTCTCTCATTTTGGTGGTTACAAGAACCCTTATTACCACATCTGCCATTACTTCTGATAATTTATAAGTGCTTTTAGGCCTTAACCATCTGAGGAAGAACTGTTATTCTTTCCAGCAGAGGCATTAAATATGCTACAAACTATAATTCTTTCCGTGATTTTTTTTTTTTCCTATGCCATACAGGAGGGTCTTTGAATAACAAAAGCAAAATGAAAACTGCACCCCCATGTCAGAATAAGAAGAAAGCTCAAAGTTGTAGCTCAACTAATTTAAAGCTCACCATGGTTAAGGAACAATGTTCTGCTCCAGCCCAGCTTGCACTATACACTTTTGTCTGTTTTCCTTACACCTGATTAAGCAGCAGACAGATTAACCCTATCACCATTTTGGTGACAATATGATTTTATATTAGCTTAGCTGTAATGCAAAGCTGCAACTTTGAGTATGGCTACACAGGAAGTAAGGCTAGTAAATCTGTATAATCAGCTTAAAATTCATGGTGTGGGTTTTATGAAAACAAAAGTATGTCCTCAAGTAAGCAGGGTGTTTTTCTAATGTAAGTTAAATTAACATTTTTATATGCTGTAACTTCAGAGATAGGTATGACAGATCATGAACATTTTGAAATCCCACTAAAAAAACCCCCTGCCTTTGATTAAAAATACATGCCTTTTTAAGCCATGTTACAATATTTGTAATTTCTTATGTCCTATCTAAGATCAAACCTGGCTATATTTGAAAAATAGTAAATAACTAACAAGCAATGACAGGTTATTGCAAGGAAAAAAAACTGTCCAGTAAGATTATCAAGTAGGGTTTCATTGTTGCTGCAGTATCTGCTGCCTACTGAAAACAACTGTTGTGATTAGATAAATTTTTTCATGTTAGAACTAAAAAAAAAAAAAAAAAAAAGCCATAAAATACAAGATTAAAAAGACAAACAAGCACTTTTTACATTATTTTTAATAACAGAAGCCAGTCAGCTCTTCAAGGCATTGGTGCAGATTCAAATGGATTTCATCATTATGGCCTTTATGCATCAGCAACATGCTCAGGAAAATAAAAGGAATTGAAATCAGTTAACATTGAATTTCTAACTAACCCTTAAAATCTGACTAACCCATGAAGCAGGCAGCATGGGCAACAGATGATGTATAGACTGACTGAACTAAGCAGATTATACATACACCCACATACAAGAGGGGTGGAAAAGGAAGACATGGAATGCAGTGTGGCAAGAGTAAGCCTCGATATACCAGATATTGACTGTGCGTATCTCAACTGTAGCTTTCTTGTTTTGCACTTGAGGCAGTACTCCAGGAATGAGAAGATCTGGAAAACAAGGCACTCTAAGAATAAAAGCCAGCCCATACACATAATAAATACTGTATGCTCATTTCTGACTCTGTGCCTTTTTCCTGTTCAGCGCCTGAGCTGCACACAGCAGCTACTCTAGGATCATCCTAAATTGTAAAGCATCTACTATAGGCAAAGAGTATAAGGAACTAAAATACAGTCAAAAGCAAACACTTCCTTGCTTAACTTGCACAGTTGGTACAATGGTTGTGTTGCGTTAGTTACTGATTCATTGTTGGCTGGAGGGCATCATGGTCATGGATAAAGCTGACTGAACAATAAACAAGTATGCTGTAGAACAAAAATTTGCACCCATGGCTGGCAAGCGTGCCTGTCAGCACTAATTGCCTTTCTTGTTATAGATTAAAAGGATGCACAGAACAGCATCGTTATAGCATCATCAGTTCTGAGCAAAAGAAACAAATAAGTTAGTGGTAGCAGTTATGAAGAAGAATAACAAAAACTTACGGGCTTATGAGAAAGAACACAAAATATACATACAACATGTATTTTCTTTAATATTTTAAAGCAATAACTTCAATACTAGCTATACTGTGTTAATTAATGATACTACAGCTCACAGCTATGGCGTTTCTTGGCAAATTGTATGAAACAGATGTCTGAGCCTGAAGACACTGGCTTCTATTTTTCCCCAAAATAGTGAGCTGTTAGCATTCTTTCTGCTGCTAACATATTGAAATTTGCTGCTGTTTTCTCTTCTGTGGTTTCAATGTTAAATCAGAAAATACATTGTTTGTTGGGTGAGAAGGGAGTAGATGTATTAGTCCAAATTGAGAAAACAAAACACAAAGAAAATAGAAACATGAACAGAGTCCCTTTCATGGCATCACCACCCCCTAAAGAATATCATACTAGGTTGATGGAAATATTTTCAGCAACTGATAAGGAAAAAAGGATAGTGTGTGGAAAGTGTATATAACAGTGTGAGGAATACCTCAGAGGGGATGTTCTGTCCCATGTTTTGTTTCTTTTGTAAAGCTACTTGGAAATAGAAAGCCTGTATTCCAAATTTTGACATGGCAAATATTTCACTTGGGAATACCCTAATAATTCTGATTTACTCCTCACACAATTTTCTAGAAATTGATTCTGTTTATTGAGACTTGATAAGTGTGAAAAAGCAAAATATGACAACTGTAGTTTGCATATTAGACCTAATAATGATGAATCCTTGATTTTTCTCTGAAGAAATAATTTAGAATCATAGAATGGTAGGGGTTGGAAGGGACCTCTGGGGATCATTGAGTCCAACCCCCCTGCCAATGCAGGAACACCAAGGACATGCCACACGGGAACAGATCCAAGCGGGTCTTGAAAGTCGCTAGAGAAGGAGACTCCACAACCTCTCTGGGCAGCCTGTTCCAGGCTCTGTCACTCTCACAGGGAAGTTTTTCCTCATGTGGAGGTAGAACTTCTTGTGTTTTACCTTGCTACCATTACTTCTCGTCCTATCACAGGGCACCACTGAAAAGAGACTGGCCCCTTCTACTTGACACCCACCCTTCAGATTTTTGTAAACATTATTTGTAAAATGCTTTGAAAGAAAGGTAAGAGAAGTATAGACGACTTGAAGATAAAAACATCTGGGTAGTATACATTAAAGGCTTTTTGCTATAATGTTGAGAAAATGTCCATAAATCGTTATTTAGACGGAAGAAAAATATTTATTTTACTAATTACATTTTTCTAAGTAAAAAGAACAATCACCAATGAAATATCTAGTTTAATTCTATGATCATTACCCACAGCATACTGGAAGTAAACCCCTATCCTCTATGGCTGCTACAACATTAAATCTGCAAACAGCAAGTTATATGTCCCTGACGAAAAGTATGTTCAACAATTTCACACTGGTTGATCGAAGGTATCAGTCACAACAACATGAAACAATCATGAAATCACAGTAAAAGAGACGATTCCTAATGAACATTTGTGGTGGTACAGGCCAAGATTTCTCAACAGTTTCCTAGTTCAGGTCTGAGAACATTCAGCACACAAACTGGGCTCTTAGTGTATATTCCAAATTCAATTCTTATCCTGCTTTTCTAGATAGAATAAGGAGCATGAGGTTAGTAAGCCCTTATCTCTCCATAGCTTACCACAGAAAAAGCATAGACAACTCTGCCTTTTTCTCACTCAAATTATATTCTTAAATGTGTTTAAGGAGGAACTTAAGTGTTTCTCGAAATCCACTGTCAGACAAGCAATGATACAGACCACTATGCCCCAGAATATGTCATCATCCTGCTAGAAAAGCCTAATAAACAAAATTCAACAGCAAAACCAGACTTGTCTGTAGTACTGAAGTACTGTACTGAGTACTGTAATGCTCTCAGTGATGTTGGTCAAAAATAATTTTGTGTACTGGTTTTGGCAGGGAGATAATTTTCTTCATAGTAGCTAGTACATGGCTATGTCTTGGATTTGTGCCAAAAGCAGTATTGATAATACCAGGGCATTTTCATAATTGCTGAACAGTGGTTACACTGAAGCAAGACTTTTTCTGCTTCTCAAACTACCTCACCAGTGATCAGGCTGGGGCTGCACAGGAGTTGGGAGGGGACACAGCCAGGACAACTGACCCCAGCTGAACAAAGGGCTATTCCGGACCATACAATGCATTGCTCAGCAATAAAAAGTGGGGAAGAAGGGGGAAGGAGGGGCTTTCAGAGTGACAGTGTTAGCCTTGCCAAGTAACCATTACATGTGATGGAGCCCATATCTCCTGAATATGGTTGAACACCTTCCTGCCAGTGGAAAGTGGTGAATGAATTCCTTGTTTTACTTTGCTTGTACAAACAGCTTTTGCTTTACCTATTAAATATTCTTCACCTTCACCTACTATTAAATAGTCTTCACCTCAACTCATGAGTTTTCTCATTTTTACCCTTCTGATTCTCTCCTACCCTATTGTGGAGGGAGTGAGAAAGTGGCTGTGTGGAGCTTAATTGCCATCCAGGATTAAACCATAACTGACTGGTTTTAAAAGTCTGCAAACTTGACATGCTAGTTTTTTAACATTAGCTGTTGAGAACCATGCTGTATTGCTTTAGCTTAGATTTGCCTTACTGATCTTTACAAGGTGGATAAATATTTTCAAGGAAAATCTTTTTAGTTATGGAATATGCCAGGCAGTGATCACTTGGAAAAACTAAAGTCAGCTTCTCAGTTTTGTAGCACTTTGGCAAAACTGTTCACTGATACTGCATTCAATTCTGGAGTTCTGAATTAGAAAGCTAAAGAAAGATATAATGAACTCTGAGAAAAAAATAAGAAAGGAGATGGCAGAAAAAGGGGGAAAAAAAGGAAAAAAAACCCCAACAAGTTGTTTGGTGAACAGTGGAGGTTGTCCTAAAAAAAGCCTGTTATCTGGTAGGTTTCTTCGGATGTTTGGGTGGCATAGTTAATAAGCAGGACTATTTATAATTGAAAATTGCATAATTCAGAATAATCTGGTGAACTTTATGAATCCCTAAAGAAATTAAGAGATCAGAGAAGAAAAAACAATCTAGTAGATATCTTCTCCAAGGACAGCTGACTTCAATCACAAAAACCTGTTTCTAGGTAATGCACAATGCTAAAATGCAGCAGCTCTGGACTCACTTCTCAGGTCTGTTATATATATTATCAGCAAGCCCAGGAGTAGCTTATCTCTTTTTGCTTCAGCTGTGCTTTACTAAAACAGGGATATTGGTACAGCCACTTTATCAATCTTTGTTTTATCTATTTAAACTGTAAACCCTTCAGGGGAAAAATTACTTCATGCTATGTGTTCATAAAGTACCTTGCACAGCGGGATCCTAATTTTGGTTGAGCTCTCCAATTGCTGCCATAACACAAATAATAAATGGTAATGTATTAAGACCACCAAAGAACAGCCTCCAGTTTAATAAATGTAAATCCTCACTTGAGATAGTTAAATCTAGTCTGGACTTAGAAATAGAAAATATATTTCAGGGAATAATCCTGTACCAGTAGGGGCATAGCTGACCTATTTTTATCTCTAGCTCCATGAATCACAGAAGTTAAAATGGACGTATTACAGTATCAAATGTCTATTTTGAATGATATAATAGAAGGAGAAATCTTTTGAAGTTCCTTTTCTTTCAGGCACAGCACTCTACATATTAAGCCCAATGTAAGGTGCTTATCTTTGAAATATGAAATAAAAGCTATTGACCTTTTAAACATAAAAACTTGGTGAGATTTGGTATGGCTTGGTCTAATTATATTACAATGGGTAGAAGGTAATCTCTTATGTATGCTGTCTAGACACAGCATCTCTTATCAGAAATCTCAGGAAAAAAAATGGACCTATAGCAAAGCAGTGATGTAGCAATCTTTGTTGAAAGACCAGGATACCATGGCTTCACAACAGACAACAAGAGATGCATGACATTGCTAAGCAACACTATGAGCTAGTGAGGTTTTCTCGTGGCTTCATATGGTGTGGTAGTTAAGCAAGTAAGAACAAGCAAAGAAAGACAAAAACAACCAAAT
The DNA here is from genome assembly GCA_033439905.1 of Ceryle rudis. Lineage (NCBI taxonomy): Eukaryota > Metazoa > Chordata > Aves > Coraciiformes > Cerylidae > Ceryle > Ceryle rudis. Next base: position 44,952 of record JAAGNO010017225.1, read on the forward strand.
AAACTGAAGAGAGTAAGAAAGAAAGCAAAAGAACAAATCAAAAAGCAGGAAAAATAAGTGTGTGAATTAATAAAGTAATTGCAGCATGTGAAACCTGCTATTCTAAGAAAGCCACAGCATTATAATTTTCTAATTAAGTAATAAAAACCAATATGTTTACCAAGGGATTTCTCCAGCTATACTTTCATCGTGCTATTTTCCTTTAAAATTTAGAAGTAAACAGTGCTTTAAAGGAAAGCACCATTTGTTAAAGCTCTTCTGCAGGTAGGCTAGACAGTGTTTGAAAACTAAACAAGTGGGCTCATATGTGATTGACAGAAGACTTAAGCATTTCAAAGAATAAAACAAAACTGATAAATGGTAAAAATGTTCTCTTTGACAGCTTGACAAGTTATTTGCACTCCAGAAAGCAGAGCTGTTCATTTGTCTCCATCTTTCCTCTTCGTAAGGTTAATTCACAGATGATGATAACAGGTTTGTCTCTAGCATTAGACATGCCCATGTTTTGTTATTTTTTTAATAGAAATATTCACTACTGTTCATTTAATCTCCATGCAGCCAGTAGAAGTTTTCTCACTTAAAAAACAACCCAGAAGATAACTTCTGAAATTATGGCTTAAATTGTTCCTGAATATAATCAAATCCATGCTCACATGCAAGGGAATCTAGTCCTGAACAGAGATATCATACCAGCATGCTTTCAATTTAATTATAAAAGGTCACAGGTTACAATTTCTAGATAAAGTCTTCATGTTCCCTTCCCCCACTTTCTAAGGTCTCTAACACTCTTGTGCAACTTTTGTCCTCTGCCAAAGAAATGACATTTGGGAAAAGATTAATGAACGATTCCAATCAATCCATCTCTCATTCAACACTGAGAAGCTGTATTGTCACCTTGTCTACACATACCTTCTTTCAGGGAAAAACCTTCTGACCTTGTTTTTTCTGGATTACTTCCCAGATAAACTAAAGCTATCACACAGATTACAATAGAATTGTTATCTCAACTCCTCGAGGAAAGGAGGACAGATCCTTTGCAACACCTTGATCATATGATGCAAAGGTTGATGTTCAGTATTTCTCATCACGATCTAAATTAATTCAAAGGACCATCCAAACCAAACCATTTAACATGTCGTTATAACAACCATTAGATGTCCATAATCATTGCACCAGTTAAGACACAATGGTGCCTAACTTAGCACTGGTCCCCCAGCTGTCAAACATTTTTCTAAAAATAAACAACTTAGCTTTATAAAAAGAAAAATAACAGATTAGAAACCAAAGTATCTATTTGACACAGAATATGAGTCTATGACTATTTTAATTCATGTAAGTTTCTAGTTTCCTACACAGAGCAAGAACCGCATGGCATTAACTCTGCCTGGAAAGACCACCAAGTACAAACTACATCAGCCACAATTTCAGTGTCATTATACTGTTTTCTATCTGACTCATTAACAGGAGCAAAAGTAATCTTGGCAAACAAGCAACAATTACAAGTACACTCCGGGCTGCAAACCTGTAAAATAGTGCTAGTGATATTATTTTTGTGTGAGAAAACTGTTTTTCTCCACAGTCTTCTATGAATTTTCAGTCTTTAAGTACCTAGAACAAGTAGCTTATTTTGCAGTGCCTGTCAGCTCAGAAGTTAACTATTCTTTCCATCTTAATGAAAACATGCATATTATCTTGATGTTAATGGCTAAAAAATATATTCTGTTAGACTAGGAACTCTGTACTTGTATATCTGGCATGGTTATTCAGGTTTTTAAATACAATGAATTTAGAGAAGCAATTACTTTGTGGTTAGAATGACCCCCAGTCCTGGGTTTTGGGTTTGGGTTTTTTTTTTGTGCAACGCTGTTAAATCTCTTCCCTCACTAATACTGAAGGGACACCAGGGAGTTATCTTTTCATAAATTCCAGGAATTACAGAAGAAGCTATTGAAGTATTTTAGCTGCTTTATTAAAGGTACTCTTGATTCAGTTTGGGGAATGAGAAGTGGTTTTCGACCACAAGAGGGAGCTCAAATTGTTCTGTTATGTGCAACAGCATCTTATGTAGGCACACAGGTTAATTTATTTGCTTTAAATCCATTTGGTATAGAAATGAGAAAGGTCATCAGATATATTTTAATAAGCAAGATAAGTACAGATGCAAGTTTCAAAAAAATCTTAATTAAAGATTTTTTCAATGAAACCAGAATTGTTCCAGATTTTGTTTAACAAAATAAAATTACATTTAAAACTACATTTTTGATAGTAAAAAGATTTAAGATTTATGCCTGTTACTCTTCTGTGTTCTCCATAGTTTCAGTGAGACCATTTATGGGATGGCAGATCTCTGCTGTGATGAACGACTGCAAAATTAATCCTAGCTCTATACATAACAATATACAAATAGTAATGTTTCTAGAACAAACCTCAGATTCCCCATCAAGCTCTACCATGTATAAACTGCAGTAGTAGTAACAGTGTTCTTTGAAGGCTTAGAATACTCTTGAGCCTCTTACCATCAAAATGGAATAATTGCCAAAAGAGCAACATGAAGAAAGAAAATTAACTTGGTCTAGAGACAGAAAGCATCAGTTACTATGTCTGCAGTGAAGGCTTACTCTAGAGCAGCCCAAAGAAGGATGCTCCAGAGAGCTGTGAAAGATGACTGAAACACATGAGAAGTAAATTACAACACCGAAATGTGTCCTCTTTGACAGCTGGACTGTTTTCTGAAGATCATTTTCTAATCTTTAGGCCTGTTTGATTTCTATATGTCTTGAACTATGAGGCTTTTGTTGGTTCCTATGTTCTCCAAACTCCATAGTTAAATATGAGAGATATTTTCTGGCACTCAGTCTTTTCTTTTTTAATGTGTATTTTCATCTCATTATTTAGAGGCCTACACATGTAGACAAACAATCACACTCCCTTCTTATTGCTTACCTCTTTGAAATAGCTAGGTCTTCTTCAGTTAACATACACATCCACACACCAGTACACACAGACATTTGAAGGGCCCTGGAGTTGAGGATTATATCAACTGGATATTATATTGGTGAAGCATCAAGAAAATGATTCAAGCACAAAATTAAGTAGGAAGGGGTTGGGATTTTTTTTAATTTTCTTTTTGTGAAGGTATTTCATGGATGGTTTGAGATGAAAATTTCACAATTTTATCCAGGTTCTCAAGCATTGCCTATGCTTCCCTGGTGATATTTGTCCATGCAATCTAACTAACTGCACATGTCTCCGTAACAAAAGTGCAGATGTGCATCCTTTAGATCAGTGATAGATATTTTTAGATATTTGACTCTAAGTACTCCTGTCTCATGGCCCTTTCAATCATTATTAAAGTTTTCAACAAGAATTATTTATAAAGAAAAAAAATAAATCTGAGAGGCATTGCTGTTTGTTCAGAACTGTTTCAATGTTATTTAAGCATTCATATAATGGTGCATGCTCTACTTTCAAAAACAGAAAGATAACAAGACTGTGGTCTACTGTGCTGACAGACTTACCCACAAGATGTTCCAATATCTTACTAGAATATAACAAACTTGTAATTCCCACACTATGTATGTAGATCATTAGTGGTTTAAACTAAGTGATATTTATTGATTTTAAAAGACCACTCCTTTCTGCACGTAGCACTTGGCACGTTCACCCATAATTCATTTTATGCCAAATAAATTCTCTGAAGTGTACCACCTCCAAATTCATACTATTATCATTACTAAATTAAAAAAATATTAAAGGTTTGCAGATATATGATGTATATCCATGTCCATGTCATTGAACGCATCTTATCTGTGCAGAATGTTTTGTTACATTGCAAATCTATACATGCTTCTTCCTTTTATTGTGATATAAATGCCATTAAACTTCTCAGCATCTTTCTCAGTGTTGTGTACTAATTTACATTTCAATTCTGCTCGTGTCTTCTCAGTAAACTGCATAAAATTAGATTTGCCTATTGTTTATTAAAATGTAAAGTACCATTTGTAGATTAATTTAAGTGAAGCAAACATTTAAAAAAAAAATTCAATAGTAGAAAAGTCTCCACTCTCTTCTAACCGCAAATTGAAACAGCCGTTGAGGAAGAAAAGAAGAGAGAAGAAAATTAGTTAAGGTAATGCTATACACTTTTATGTAATAAAGTATGCCTGACCTTTTTGCAGTCCCCAAAACTTCCAGCTACTGTAAGGCTTTCCAAAAAGTGCCTGCCAAATTGACAGAAAAACTAGCCACTTGCCTACAGTTCACATCTGTGTTCAGTTTGCATGCAGTAAGAAGAATGTAAGACATCGAAAATATTCGATTTTTGCCAATCTGTAACAAAGGCTCTTTATAATTTGAAAACAATGAAACAGGTGCCCAGTGCTCTTGATAAGGAATATTTCATTATTCATAGATCACTGGAATACAGATGTTTCTTCTCCATATTTAAATCCATTCAGTGACTTCACAACATCTGACAAAATTTTCCACTGCAGCAACGTTAGCAAGAAAGTGCCATCTCTGTTTTTGTATTATCTGGAGGCTTAAATCCCAGTCCAAATATGGAAAACATTTGCAAGGCTTGGTTTTGCTATTAATAAGCATTTAAAGACACCAGCAAACCCCAACAGGAGCTGGCAAAAAAAGCAGCCTTTTTCCAAGGAAGGGAACAACACTACAGCAGTATACTTTGGAGCCTGGACCTTGCAATTTGTATATGCATGAGATCTTCATTACAAGACATTATCTCACAAAATCCCATCTGTTTAATGAATGCATTTATGTTAGCTCACCAGACTTTTTTTCTATAGCTACACAGCAGCAAAGAAGCAACTCAACTCGCCCTCTGAGACTGCCATAATATTCCTCATTTTGGCTGAGATACAGCTGCTTGAAACAACCATCACCACCACAGCCTTTTATGCCCTCTCAGAGCTCTCAATTAAAATCTAACTACTTGAGCAGTCTCATGACTCCATAACCTTCAGCATATCTAGCATTGAATGTGAGCCTACAATCTTCCTGAATTTAGGTAACTGCTGACTCAGAACTAAGTCATGTCACAGGTGTTATAAAAATGTAAACTGTCTATACACAATTCAAAAATCTTCATATAGCCAAAAGAGCCATGTAAAAATTTTTAAAACATTCCTTTAATGTTTTACCTCATGACCTTGCTATTTCTATTGCCATCTCTTCAAACACCATATTTACTGTAAAACTTTTTCCAAATCTAACACAAATCTAACACAGTGCTCATATCTTGACAAACACTAATACAAATTTACATTGTAGTGCTGCACTGCAAGTACTGGCTCTTGACTGGCATAGCAAATTTCAGCTTGATGTTTACTAAGGTCAAACAACAACTACTGTGTCTGAAAGAGAAGTGGAAATATCCATTTGTCTTCTGGGGACTTGTAATTAGGCAGAGGATAGAATCAAAGTGTGTTAGTGAAAGCAAACATAATACAACACACCAAGAAGCCAGACATGAAGACTCTGCCACACATCTAAAGAAAAGGAAACGAATGACCACAGTTGTTTTACCAGTTAAGCAAATACAACGTTTTCCAACTTTTATTTCTCCAATAGAATGGTCCTGTTCCCACAGTATACCTAATTAACTATCTGGGAAATGTGAATCAGCTCGCATTAACTCTGAGCCTCAAACAGACTGCAACTTGAAACTGTTTGTACCTCAGCTTTTTGACTCTCAGTGGCACGCATGCCTACATGTTTTTGTTCTGTTCCAGTGCTGAAGTACAAGTGGTGTGAAAACAATGTGATTTAATTTCTAGTCTGCACTTGGAAGATGTTTGAGGCTTTTTGCTTTGTCTGCTTGGGGAATCTTACTCTCTATAAAGAAAAAGCTGCTGCCACTTAATCAACCAGGGCAAAACACAGATGTGTCAAAGAAAAATTTTTCCTTTGATGTCAGTTATTGTCATCTCCTTCAACTAACTCCGAGATCTTCTAGGTCACTCCAGACTCAAGTATTTGACATGGAAGGACAAAGAAAGAATTTAATTTGACCTACCAGCATTTTCCAAACTCACTCCTGTCCTCAGTCTTGACTCATTGTTCTCCCTGTAGTACAGTATTCTCATCAAGTCTTCATAGAAACTATTGCACATCACTGCACCTGCAAGCTGGTCAGTGAGGAATTTAGAAAGCCACAGAAAAGGAGACTGCTGTCAACATTTGTGACAGTCTTTAAATGCTGTAATAGTATGAGAAAAGAGGGGCTGAGTGCCATGTTAGGCAAGAAAGCAAGTAAGTTTTAGGGGAGTATTTGACAAAAAATAACCTTGGTGAATCGGACTACAGAAATGTACTTTTTAAGATGCCATTAGTTATTTCACTAGAGATTTGCATTTATAGTATAGGTACTATATAAAAAGTAATTAGATAGATTACAACCAATTTTAAAAAATTACATTTCTGTTGCATTCACTCAGACAGGGCTGCTTCACAGAAGGACCATTACAAAAAGTGAATCTAAAATTTCTCTTTTCAATATCTGCTGTGTCAGTCAAATTGTCTGTCATTGAACTTATACTACTGAGAACAGTACTTTATGTTGTTGTGAACACAGCACAAACAAAAATACTTTCCAAGTGGAAAGTCATGCTTACCCCTAAATAAATAAAATACATATATTCAATCCCCTCACATATATTCAACTGACAAACTTATAAGAAATTTATATTTCTTTATCTTAAAGTCTACTTTATTAATCACCATGCCCGCTTTTTAAGGATTTGTCAGATTTGCAGGTTTTTTTGTTTAGCAAACCTCAGCTGAACTTTACTTTTCTTATGTTCCCCTGTCTGTCTCTAAAACAACTTCTAAGATTACACACATTTGACATCAGCCTGTTTAGTCTGTCATTCCTGAATCTGTCCATACTGATGAACATTACATTTATTTCTTCTGGTTCTCAGACTGTTTATTTTGACCTAATAAAAACTGCAGAAAGGTTCAAAAAACCCTCTCAATTTCCCCATTTTCTTCTTTCTTTTCCTTCTGTACACTAGAGTACACAAAATTTGTGTTGCAAAGATATCTGCTCAATTAATTGAATCCTCTTCCTGTGATCACATGAAAGATTATTAGTAAAGCCTCCTCATTTCACCCTCCTTCTGAGAGGGATAGCTTGCTTCTTAAATTGAGTAAAATATGCAGCTTCATGAAAATAGCACTCCTATGCATTTTCTACTTCCCATTCATTTCACATTTCATTTTCAATGTCACGATGGGGGAATATAATTTCTTTCTTAGCCTATATTAAAAATAATCACACATGAGCAATCAACATGGTTTTATCAAGGGGAAGTCATGTTTGACCAACCTGGTAACCTTTTATGAGGACATAACCAGGTAGCTAGATGATGGTAGAGCACTGAATGTGTCTTTTCTTGATTTCTGTAAAGCATTTGACACTGTCTCCCACAGCATCCTTCTGGCTAAACTGAGACAGTGTGATCTGCATGATCAGGTAGTGAGGTGGACTGGGAACTGGTTGAAGGAAAGAAGCCAGAGAACAGTGATCAATGGGATGGAGTCTAGCTGAAGGCCTGTAACTAGTGGGGTCCCACAGGGGTTGGTGCTAGGACCGGTTCTGTTCAACATATTCATCAATGACCTGGATGAGGGCACAGAGTGAACTGTCAGCAAGTTTGCTGATGATACCAAGCTGGGTGGAGTGTCCAACACACCAGCAGGCTGCGCTGCCGTCCAGCAAGATCTGGACAGGCTGGAGGATTGGGCAGGATGAAATTCAGCAACAGCAAGTATAGAGTCGTGCACCTGGGAAAGAACAACCCCAGGTATCAGTATAGGTTGGGGACCGACCTGTTGGAAGGCAGTGAAGGGGAAAAG
>JAAGNO010017226.1:3116-15471 GCA_033439905.1 Ceryle rudis
GGGCTCCTCTGGCCCTGCTCCAGCAGGTCCCTGTCTCTGCTGTGCTGAGGACTCCAGAGCTGGCCCCAGCACTGCAGTGGGGTCTCCCCAGAGCAGAGCAGAGCTCTGGGAGCAGAGGGGCAGCTCCCCTGCTGCCCACGCTGCTGGGGGTGCAGCCCAGGGTGCCGCTGGCTTCTGAGTGATCCTACTCAGGAGACTTGGCTTGTCAACCTGCCTTGCACATTAGCTTGAATATGAAGCAACTCATACCTTTAGAAACCAGAAACAGTGCGAGGAGACTCTCAGATTCCCATCCCCAACCCACTGTACATTTTCCCAGTCTATCTGTATATAACATACTCCCAGCCCATCTCATCTCCCTTACCTCATCTCTCTAAGGACAGCAGCTAAGCCCCCTCCCCTCAAAAATCAGCACTGACACATACGTGTATATGCATGAACTTCAGACAGAAGAGACTTTTAGTCTTTTAGTGGTTTTAACTTACACGTGCAGCTTGAATTGCATGTGTGTTAGAACTGTGTGAGGAAGAGAATCATAGAATCGTTTTGGTTGGAAGAGAACTGTAAGATCATCTCATCCAACCTTTAACCCAGCAGTGCCAAGATAGAATCATAGAACTGTTGTCTGTATATTCCCAAACAGTTCATTTTTCTCCATATGTCACTGTCTGTGGCAATTCAGTCGTGAACCTGAGGAGCTCAGGACATTTGCATGTGATGTTCCTGTACCGAATGGGTCATGAGAAGTGGTATTTTGCTTCCTTCAAAAACTATCCCTTTCCGAGACTGGGCATTTCAGAAGCAGCTTCTGGTTTGTGTGAACTGAATTTCAGAGACAGAAAAATATGCTTAAGCTTCAGGGTTAGTCACGGTTTTGGCCAGTGCAGGTCACTGTCCTTTGGGGCTGCGTTGGCCACCTGGCATCATCTCTAAGGGCGCATTAGCTGAGTTTGTAGTGCAGGAATGTGGTTTTTCTTTTTGATATATTTTTGAATGCGCAGCTATAAATATGAAGCTGGCAAACGTTATATGCAGACATATAGAAGGCTAATTTTTGAAGCTAGTTCTTTTATACTCCAAGAGTTAATTCTGATGTACGGAGACAAGCTGAGCTTCTCGGTGATGATTTACAGATGTATTGAGCCATGCGCTTTTATTTCTCAAATAAGTACTTTTCAATCCACGTCAGGTAAGTTCTCCAGTTGGCCTGTTCTGATAATGGACATCTTTGTATAAAAACAAGACGTCGATAGAAGAAAAGATTTTTCTTAATATTCTCTGATCGTCGAGGCTATTGATTATACACCATGGGCACGTCAGGCGGTGCATTTTTAGATGATTACTTCATGCTTCAGGTGATGTGCTGCTCCATAAAGATGATGGATGGTGCTTTGCACTTCTAGTACCTTCCAAGTGAAGCCTGAATACTCCCCGTGATATTCTTCCCTACAGCAATACCAAAACTCTTGGCCTTCTCCTGAAACAGTAGAAATTGGCCAACTGATCTAAACTGTTAAGTGCTGCTTTGCCCAATTCCTAATAACGACATTTATTTCCCGTTGATTAAATTCTGTCTTGTGCAGCTTCTTCAGGCAGAGCAGTATGTTAGCAGACATTATGAAGTTAGTAAACACTATAAAGTGTGAAAGCATTTGCTGCAGGAGCTGTAGTCTAAACATTACAGGAGAAAGCAGGATTCCAGATCTAGTCTTGGCTTTGCCTCTGAATATGATTGTAACCTTGGGCAAAGCTCTTAAGTTTGCCTCTCCTTAGTTGATTTAATTTGTGCAGCAGGATAATGAGACTTAGCTAGTCTTTGCTAGCAGGATAATGAGACTTAGCTAGTCTTTGCTAGGACTTTGTTGGTGGAGAGAGGGTGGAGAAGATCAGGAGAAGCTGGCTGGGCTGGAGAATGGAGACGGGAGCTGGCAGTGCGCCGGAGGGGAGCAGGGCAGGACAAGGGCTCCACACCTCACTGCTGGAACTCGCTCGAGAAAAGGGTGTTACTCAGACTTAGTCTTCATGAAGCTGCTCGGCTTGACCCCGTGTTTAAGGGCTGCTTGAGGAGGAAAACCTGTGAAACACCAGCAACCAGTAGAGCATGATCCAGGGAGAGATGTGCTGCCATAGAGTGAGACATGTCTGGCTGGAAACCTTGGGGAAGGTACCATAACAAATTGCTGGGGCTATGCTGAGCTCCCAGCCAGGACTTTCAGCCCTTCTCCCTAGCATCTATTTTTCTTCTTTAGATATTAACATTAAAATACTTGCTTCAAGAAATCCAGTTAACTACGAGTTTAGGATGGCTCTTCCTTCCTGTCCATCTCTTTTTGTCTCAGTTTCACCATTCAGCTCTCCCCACCGGGATGGTAGATCCACTGATATTAAAGAAATTAAAGGCTTACTTCATTTTCTAATCCATCTTTTGGCAAAAGCAGCAGTGTTCCCCGTTCTGCATGTACAAGGGCTCTTGCCCAGTCATGTTTTAAAGAACGGGGATTAACTGCTTACTTGGGAAATTGTTTGAAGCTGAAACATTTCACTGTCAGGAAGTTGCTCTTCAGATTCAACCTGAATTATCTTTCTTAATTTAATCACATCACTCCTAGCTATGCCCGGTGAGTTGCACTAAATCTTTCCTTTCCATTCTTTCTGTTTACCTCCTTCATGTGTGTGTTGACAGATATATTGCCCATAGGTATTGCTTGGCTTGACTGTATGTATTTAATTGAAATGCTTCTAATTACTCCTCCCATATCCACCTCTATAGCCCCTGCTGTGTTTTTCTTTTGCTTTTCCTTTTCTGTGCCTAGTTTGCCAGTAGCTTGCTGGTTAAAATTATTTCAGAAAGTGTGTTCGATGCCCAAATTTGGGGAAAATTTGAGCATGGGAAGGAGGCCACGTTTGTTATCAACATGAACTGATAACTGTAATTTTCTAAATTCTTGCAGAGCTTTGGTGTATACATGAAATAATTATCCTCACTTCTGTTTTCATAATCTTCTGGCTTGTCTGTGGATTGTCATTTGGAGTGTTTATGGGTGCAAACTGAAGACTTTCACTGAAAGATTTCAAAGTGGGACGAAATCTCTCTCTTAATGCAGTTTGAATCACTGCCACTGTACAGCATTAGCCACAGCACCAGCTTCTACGTGTTCGGCTGATTTTTGATCTAATATTCCTCTTTTTCCTCTTTGCCTAGAGGGAGCTCTAGAAGGGTTACCCTGCTGCTACCAAAAGCCAATCAGTAGAGAACTCGATGATCTCATTGCCTCTCTTCATCCATTCCTTGTCTTCCATTGGCTTTACCAGTCCTTATTAGGGAGAAGCTGGAGAGCTGGACTCAGCACGTTGCAGGACTTGGCACAAGTTCTCACACAGCTCTAGCACACCTCAAATCCCAGAGGACTTGTCGGTCAGTAAGTTAGAAACAAGTCCCATCAGTAGTATGAAAAAAATGTACCAATAATGACTGGAAAATAATAGTTATGGACTGAATGCTCTGCAGACTGATCTGGTTTCTGTTTATGCTTTGGTATCTGGGGGCAGATACCTTTGTACATGGATGGCTATGACAGTTTAAAAATGCAACCTCTGGCCAGCAAAATGTGTGGTAGGTTTCTATTGCACAAAAAAAAAAATTGCTTTCTCTACGGCCTGACGTTCAAACACTCTGTAAGAGCTTTAAAATCCATAGCCTGTTACCTCTGGTTATTTTGTACAGGACCTGGCCAGAATCACAAAACCACAACCACTGCAGCTCCACTTCCCTCTGTGGCTTTCACAAATCACCCCTGCAGTCTGCACAGAGCTACGTGACAGGAGGGGCTGGTTTGGGTGGAATGAAGACAAATATGTGGAAAATCATTTTACTTCTTCCCTGCTTCGGACAGAAAATACCACAAATCAGAGAGGGTGCTGCTGTGCCGCTTAAAAATGAGAGAGGATCTGCTGTGCTGTGACACTACCCACAGCAAAGCGAGTCTGAAAGCTGGTGTCCAAGCCGCTATCGAGTGGTATTAACAAGCTGTAATTGATCATTTTATTGTGGACTCAGCATGCTGATAAATAGAGAATGCTTCGGTTCCTTTCAAACTCTCACACCATTTCCTTTCCAGTGCTGCAAAACGAATCCTTGACAAAACGATTTACTGACAGTGCCAGTCACTGTCTAAGTATGGGACTGCTTGGACGTCCTCTCCTTCAAAGTGACTGATACCCTGCAGCATCTACAACAGAACAAACAACTTGGGTAGACAGTGCAAAAAGCTCTTGACGAGTTCAACCCTTTGGCTTTAACCCCTCAAGCGCCGGCGCAGTGGGTAGCGGCCGTTTGTGGGCTTCGCTGCAGTGCAGCAGGGTAAAGATCTGAGTCTATTCTTCTGTGATTCTATGATAGCAGAACCTGGTGTGCCTCAGGAGGTGCCAGCCTTTAAACATATGCTCGAGAACTTCTGAAGTTGGGAAATTTGTTCAGCGCAGCAAAATCACACTACTTTTCAATGCAACTTCTGAGTTGTCAGGGAGGGAAAGTGTGGTTGGTAGGTTACTGAGTGTTATTTTGAATCTACTTGAGGCTTTTAACGTTTGCAAATTGCAATTATACAAAAATGTAGAGATTTAGCTAAATACATTGATTCATTCAACAGTAAATGTGTTTTCTCCAGCGAAATTGCTGTTTCTGTCAATAATATTTCGTTCTTAGTATCACAGAATCACAGACTGGTTTGGGTGGGAAGGGACCTTCCAAGGTCATCTGGTCCAACCCCCCTGCAGGGAGCAGGGCCATCTGCAACTAGAGCAGGGTGCTCAACCCCCCCAGCTCTCCCAGCCTGGCCTCCCAGCAGAGGGGTTCCAGCCCTCCCAGCATTGCTGGGGCTCCTCTGGCCCCGCTCCAGCAGGTCCCTGTCTCTGCTGTGCTGAGCACTCCTGAGCTGGCCCCAGCACTGCAGGGGGGTCTCCCCAGAGCTGAGCCCTGGGAGCAGAGGGGCAGGATCCCCCCTCCCCTGCTGCCCACATATGGAGCTCTTAACATTGATGAAAGTTCTGGCTCTGCAAGAGCACATCAAATTTCCACATCCAAAAGAAACCAGGGCAGATCCTTGAAAAATCTTAGATGCTTGTCCATTACAAGGCATGAACACCTACGTTCACTCTTGACTCCAGATGGTAAAAAGCCTTCCACTTACAGGCATCAGATCTAAAAATTACAGTTCAGTCCATTCAGAAATGCAACAGTTTTCAGTATTGCAACACATTGAAAGAACCAAATACCTTTGGGGCTTTGCACATAAAGTGGTCTGAAGGAACCTAAATAGTGTTGAGAAACCAGGCACTTGTCTCAAGACAAAAAGCCTTAGATTTTTAGGGGCAAAGGAGGCAACTGATGTCAAGTGACAGATACGGGGAGTGGCTTAGGCCACTTCCCATTATCCTTGAAACTTAACCCACTACTTTCAGGACATCTTAGAAAGTGTTTGTCTTCATTTCTGCTCCCCTCTACCCCCTGAGATCTGGGTAAAAAAAAAATAAAATAAAAATGAAAACCTCAAAAATCCCAAACCCTAAAACAAACTAACCAAAAAAATCTTTGGGGAGAAGCCAGCAGAGATTTCTGCCAGTGGGAGAAGCTGCGTAAGACACCTGGAGAAGCCTCTTTTGTTTTTCCTGGGCTTTATTCTGATCTCAGCTGTGCTTCAATCCCCTTTTTCTTTCATCTTCTCCTCTTCACCTCAGGTTCCTTCCACCCCCTCCTCTCCTTTCTTGGAGCCTTTCTTGCCATTGATTTGCAGAGGAATGCCAAGGCATTTTGGCACAGAAAGAGAGTGCAGATGCCTCCGAGATGCCGCCGGGAGGTTGCAGCGAGATGGGAGCAGTGAGGATCCTCGTGCCCGCCTTGGGTAACCCTGGTGCTGTAATTGAGGTGCCAGTCATCAGGTTTAATTGTGCACTGCGGAGTCCCAACTCAAAGGCATACCTCTCTCATGGCACCTCCTGTAAATAATTTGTATGTATATCTAGAAAAACCTCCTCGTTTAATCTCATCTCTTTACTTCTGTCTATTTGTTTATTTATCCTCGGGCTCTCGGCTCCCTGCAGTAAAAACAGCCATTTCCTGAATGTCAGGTACTATGGAAATAGTGGCTGCTTTGCCTTTCTAATTAATTCAGCATTATTCTCATTTTATTTTTCTAAAAGAGAAGCAGAAGATGGCTGTGGGTGGCTGTGAAAACCTGGGAGGAACTCTGTAGCAGTTTAGGCTCACGAATAGTTTTTCGGGTCAACGGCCTGAGAGTTTTGCCCTTCTTCTCACCCAGAGACCTTTAGGTACCAGAAGTGAACAGGGGATTTCTGACAGTCTCTGTGCAGCAGCTCCTCCAAACAACCTCCCAGCACTTTCTAGTCAATACAACTTTCAAATCCAGGTGAGCTGTTTCCTACCCAGAGTGACAATGGGTAGTGGCCAGGGCAGGAAAGCCGGCGTCTGATTGCTGAAGCGCTGCGCTTTGTTTAGTTGTGTTATGTCACGGCATTTGTCCTGTCACCTCCGATGCGACGTGTTCCAGTGCAGCAAAATGTGACCCGACAGAACACTTCACGGCAAGCCGGGATGTTTTTTTTCCCTTTGCTAACATGTATTTGGGGAGCCAAAATCACAGAACAGGTTGTTTCCCATCCTACTTTTGTCTGAAAGAGAGAGCTCCTCTGCATTTCCTTCCCGAGTTTTTACAACGTGATTTTGTTGCTCTATTTCAGTTCTCTGGATGTAAAATTTTATTTGAGATCTGTATAAATTTCTGCTGATTTTTCAGTTCTCCTCTCCACCCCAAAAAAAAAAGTCCATCTTGGGACTTTCTGCTGTCTGCTCTGCTAATCCATTAAATCTGCATTAAATCTGTCTGCTTAAAAACTACCGGTCATATAAAGATTTCTCCTTCTAAGAAGGTGAAATGTAGTTGTCTTTCTGAGAAGCTGAGGTACAGATGGATAAGTTGAATTTCTCCCCAGTCTTTACTGTGCACCGAACACCATTTAGAGACACCCGACTTGCAACAAACAGAGCAGTCTTGGCTGAGATGTGTCGTAGCAGGTCAGGTCAGCCTCGTGGTCAGGAAAAGGGAATCCTACAGCTTGTCCCTGCAGGAAGACAAGGTCCTGTTTTCCTTCTCTTTCTCTGTGTTCTCCACCTTTCCGGCTCCAGCACTTGTCAAATCCTTCACTTGTGGTTTTAACCTGGCAGAGAATTGTTTCCTTTTTAGTTCTTCACTGGCTTGTGCGTTGACCTGGTTCATGGGAGAAGTCCAGGAGGCTGCAGGGGAGGGAGGGAAGAGGGAAACCAGGGAGCTCTGCATTTCAGCAGCACAAATCTGCTAGATCAGCTTTGCTCTTACATCGCAGCAGGACTCATTAGCTGAAGAAGGAGCAATTACTTCTTGTTGCTTCTGGGACCTGAGCTCGTGCCCAACCATTTTGCTGCCTTGTGTGGTGTAGAGGAATTGGCACAAGTCAGTGGTGGAGCTTGCTTGACACCCAGCAAATCCCCCGATGCTCCAGCCTGTCTTCCTGTGGCTTGAACGCAGAAGTTTAAAACAAAGTACCACACAAAAGCAGTTAAAAGCACTAACTAATTAGTTTTAATCTGCATTGTTACGAAGTTTGACAACATGTGAAGGAGGGATCTCTGTACGTGGAAGTACAACATTCATCTGTTGTCAGCTCAAACATTCATCTGACAGGTCTACCCACAATTATAAAATCTCTGCGATTCTTTTATTTGTTGCCTTGTTGTAGCACTTCTGATGATTATTTTTATCCTTTTTATCTGCCAGTATCCATAAAAACAAAAACTGAGATTCACACATTCTGACATGCATCTAGGAGCTGGGAGTCAGCCCTCGCTCCATAATGGTGCTCAGTGGAGTCATCAGCCATGAACAGCAGCACGGGCTATAAATTCAAAAGCCTTGGTCTATAATTGAGAAGAAAGGACAAAAACTCCCGAAATGCAGATTGACAAGTGCCTTGGCTTCTAAGTCCTCAAGGATCGTCACATGGCTACAGTGTTTTACCTTTCTCTTGGTAAACGCGCTCGTTTGTCTTTGTTTTTTTCAGTTCTCTACCTCTAGGAAAGGGCTTTATGACTACGTGATCTTTCTGTGAACACTGAGTAAAAACGTAGGACCCGCTCCGTGTGGTGGAGACAGAACAACAACTGTCTGTCTACCAATTTTCCGTGAAACTTCTCCTTTCCTTTCAGGCAAAATGTAGCATGCAAAAAACAAGTAGCTCTGCTGATGAGGGAATTTTTGCTTTGATGCAAAGGTCCAAAATGTTTTTGGAAGATCTAGTAGACTGAGAGAATAAGGAACTAGAAAACTCACCCAGTAACAGCAATTGGTGGGTAAAGAGAAGAGTGGGAACTGGGGGAATGGTGGTGATGGGGTGACGTGGTGTTTATGGCCAGACTGGTTATGGTGACTGATTGACTGACTTATTCAAAACACCTCAAGTGTCTCCTTGTGTCCATCCAGCCTTGCTAACTACTGCGTGTGGACTGGTCCCATGAACTCATTTTGATGTTTTTGCTTCAGCTCTCCCATGTTTTACCAGCTCCATCGACCTCCATGTAGCACTGCGTGGATCTTTATCACAGTTAATCATCCTTAATTGAGACAATACTCCAAATGAGTCCTCGTATGTCTCAGCAGCGGGAGGCACGGGCAGTTCTCTTCCAGCTTAGTTTGTTTACCGACTTCCAGAAGCATCATTTACAAAGTTCAGAGGCACATTGATAAATCCCCTGGCTGGTTCAGTGGTGCTTCAATCAATCATCAAACTAACAGCATCAACATTTTTCCTGGGCTATTATCATCACTTCAATTGCTGCAGCAATAAATTCTGCACCAATAAATCAAGAGGGATCATTTTAGATGGGCAGCAACATAAACAGCATTTTAAAAACTATACCTTTTTAGCAATTGCCTTACATCTTTCTGTTGGTTATTTTTTAGGTTATAGAAGTAGGGTCATTTCTGTGTCTTAGTTTCCTCATTTACACTGAAGCCAATCCGGTATTTTCCAATTTATTTTTTTTTACCAGCCACTCAACAAGCCCCCAGCTAACACGTTCACTTTTCATTTTTCATTCACTTTTTTTCTTCTTCGCTGCTTGTTTCAGTAAGTGTAAAATGTCCTTGCGTTAAGAAATGGGTTGTATTTCCTCAGGCAACAGGTGCTTATCTTTTCGCTTACAACATAAAGCTGACAAAGGAGCTCACATATCTAACAGCTATCGCATGAGAATCTGAAACCTTTCTCCCCTTTAGTGAGCACTTGGCTTTTTTTTTTTTGTTTTTTTTTTTTTAAGGCAAGCTGCAGCTGCAACACCTGAATTGTTGTACGGTGAGACTTTCTGTGGGTTACATTTTCCAGCTGCCAACACAAGGAATGTATTTATTCTTTACGTCGTGGGCACAAACTCGTCTTCAGGAAAGATTTCTTTGAGCTGAGTCCTGTGTTTTCTCCTTTTCAAGACATAGAATTGTAGAATTGTTTTGGTTGGAAGAGACCTTTCAGATCATAAAGCTGTGGAATCATAGAATCATTTGGGTTGGAAGAGAACTTTCAGATCATTGAGTCCAACCATTAACCCAGCACTGCCAGGGCACCACTGACCCCTGGCCCTCAGCACCACAGCTCCACGGGGGGCTTGGAAACCCCTCCAGGGATCACGGGGAATCCCCCCCTGCCCTGGGCAGCCTGGCACAGCCCTGGACAACCCCTGTGGGGAAGAAATTGTTCCTCATGTCCAACCAAAACCTCCCCTGGGGCAACTTGAGGCCGTTTCCTCTTGGCCAATCACTTGTTCCTTGGGAGAACATGTGCATAGTTAAAGGGGTTTTCTTAATTTCCTGGTTTAGGCTTTCCTCAGAGATTGCTTGTTCTGTTTTCCCTTCTTTTTAGTACACAAACATATCTGCTGGCTGGAAAGCATAAAGACTAGTTTTCACTGAGAGTTGGCAACTCAGGTGATGACAACTGGCTCCCTCTCCGTGTTACCCAGCTGTAGCATGCGCTGACTTCGGTGCCAGATGGCACACCACACACGTGTCGTAAGATTGCGGTTTCTGTTTCTCAGTGAGTAATATCCCACTTGATCGTGGTGTTTGATACTTCATCCAAAATGATCTGTTGTCCTTTGCAAAGCCAGGCTTCAGTTTTGGCCTAGAAACAGACCTGTCGTTGAGGTATCCACCTTTTGCATCCAAGTTTCAAAAGCAATTGGATGTAAAGTGCATGTTGAAGAGGTGACTGGGGAGGACAGCGGTCTGCAGGGGACATTATATGACTGAGAACAAAACATTGTTTCTTGGTTGTCAGTGAAACTATTTTTTTCAAGATAAACCATGTTGGAGTTATCTACCCAATCAGAAAAATCCCTATTTCATGAAAAATGAAAGATTTTATTTTGATTTTCTAAGTTGTTTTTTGGGGTTTTTTTAAAATAATGTATTCAAGATTCTTTTAAAATACATTTAGCAGGTCATTCTCATTCAGGCCCATTATTGCAGCCTTTCAGCACTTAAAGGGGTCCTGTCAGAAAGATGGGAACAGACTTTTGAGCAGGGCCTGTTGGGATAGGACAAGGGGTGATGGCTTTAAACTCAAAGAGGGAGATTTAGACTGGAGAGAAGAAGTTTTTTCCACTGAGAAAAAACTCAGGTGGTGAGAGCCTGGCCCAGGCTGCCCCGAGAGGTGGTGGCTGCCCCATCCCTGGCACCATTGCAGGGGAGGTTGGCCGGGGCTCTGAGCACCCTGCTCTAGTTGCAGATGTCCCTGCTCCCCTGCAGGGGGGTTGGACCAGATGACCTTTAGAGATCCCTTCCCACCCAAACCAGTCTGTGATTCCGTGATTCTGTAATAATATCATGACCCAAGCCATTGTGTAGCTGGTGGAAAATCTCTCTTCTAATGTCAACAATCACCTACAAGCCTGAACTTGCATTGTCAGCATCAGCAGGAACTGCACAAGGGCCCAGCAATCAGTGGGAAATTGGGAGCTGCTGACAGAGGAGCAAGAAATATGCTTCATACATTCCCATAGTTGCTTGGGAAGTCCTGGTAAGAAGTAGGAACCTGAATAATATTTGAGCTGATGTTGAGAAGAGCAGCACTGTTCACTCACAAAAAAAATCATAACGTTGTAGCCTTGCCTACTGCCGGAATTTTGACTTAGGAAACAGCCAGTTTTCTAATCATCTGGTATTATGCATTCAAACCTCTGATCTATATTCAAATTAAAAGCATAGAACTGTAAAAAAAAAAAAAAAAAAAATCAGCATTTTTTTTTTTCCCAGTCTCCTGAGTCAGCTAGTTTGGCAGCTACACCAAATGATTTAGTTTTTTTATAATTCCAAATACGACAGGATTAGCCCTTCACCCTGTTGTTTCTGTATGTCTGCATTAATTATTTTCAGTCCTCTTTAATTCAACAATAAACTCAACATTTTCAGTTCAATGGAATGGCCTATTCTTAAATCATGTAAATATTATTCAGAACTAGGTGATACCCATATGCAGTCTTGCCAAAGTACACTCATTTATTTTTTAACATCTTTAGCATAGTCTGTCATCCAAGGAGCAAAACAATGCATGATTTATAAAAGAGATTTAATGAATTTCATCCATTTCCCACTGGAATTTCAATATTGCTGAGACATGGGCTTGAGTAGCAAGAACAACAGCTAGAAACCCTTAAGAAAATATCATCCTGCATTCTGGGGTAGTTCTGTTTGTGTGTGCAAGGGCTAAGCTACTGTTCTACTGTTCAAAACCTAAACTGAACACAGCTAATTAAAACAGCTAGTGCCTGTGGCCTGTGGTGACAGGAAGGGATTTGCTTTCCAGGACAAAAACATCTGTGGTGTCAGTTGTTGCCGCATTTAATCTTCACAAGACACTGTGTTTTTGGTTTGAGTTGCTGTGGACCCTGAACGTAATCTCTGTGGAGATAGATGTGAAGGTGAGTTAGGTGAGTGCGTCTGGTTTAAAAGATCTGGTGGTTTTTAGGGGTACAGCTGGAAATGTCTCTCTGTGCACCTTCCCAACATCGATGTGATGTCCGTGGGGTTACTGAGTGACTGACAGGCAGGTGAACAGTTAGAGCCAACATCCCAGTGTTTCACACCAGAGGTATGTCAGTCCAATTTGTCAGTTATTCTGAAGGGTAATCTCTACTATCTACTGATATTAGGTAGCTGTTGATAATCTAATACCAACAGGCTGCCCAGGGCAGGGGGGGAGTCCCCGTGATCCCTGGAGGGGTTTCCAAGCCCCCCATGGAGCTGTGGTGCTG
>JAAGNO010017226.1:15571-30284 GCA_033439905.1 Ceryle rudis
GGGCAGGGGGGGAGTCCCCGTGATCCCTGGAGGGGTTTCCAAGCCCCCCATGGAGCTGTGGTGCTGAGGGCCAGGGGCCAGTGGTGCCCTGGCAGTGCTGGGGGAATGGTTGGACTCAATGATCTGAAAGGTCTCTTCCAACCTAAATGATTCTGATTCTATCTAGAAAGGTGCAACTGTCTGAAATAGGGGTAATTTTGTCATGTCCCAAAAAAAGCTCATTTAATTCAAGCTTGTGTTGATGCATTTTAGAAATCTAAGACTTGCTTTAGAAATTTACTTACTTAGAAATTTCAGTCTTACTTTACTTAAGAAATTTAAGACATTAAGAATTTACTTTAGAAATTTAAGACTTAATTAAGACTTAATTTAAGACTTAAGAATTTAAGACACTTTAGAAATTTATGACCCATAGAATCATAGAATGGTTTGGACTGGAATGGATCTCAAAGATCATCCAGTTCCATTTTCAGATTCTGCGAATTTTCCGTTTTACTTTGAGGTGGGAAGGGCCAGAACTTTCCTAAACTGAGATCAGAACGATGATTTAAAAGCTGTACAACTGTTCCAGGCTTAGCGTGTCGTATAAAGGATCATCATTTAAATTGCAGCTCAGTACAAAGTCCTCCAGAGCCAGATATATTTCGTGGTATCTTTAGCTGGCGGAAGGGTTGACAACAAATTGCTCTCTCCAGCTTTGTTTTATACAACCTGTGCATGGCTCTCGTTACAAACACCCCCTCGTCCCTGCTGCAAACAGCAGTGGCATTATATATGACTTCGGTGAAGAAGGTAAAATGTTCTCTCAGTCCAATTTGCATAGTCCAATTTACAAGTAATTAATATTGCAGTAGTATTTTCTCCTCAACTCTGAGAAAACACGTGGAAGTGCAAGCTCTGTGGATGGTGTAACTGTCGAGGTGTACAACAAATAATCATTACGGATCGTAGTATTTATTTACAGTAATAGCTGTTCATAGGATGCTGTTTACTGCAGTTTCTCTTGCACTTGGAAGCTGCGAGACGAACATGGCAGAGCAGATCCTGCCTCATCGTGCCTTTTTAACATTTCTCTATTATCTGTTAATTATTGATGTTAGCCAGATCATTACTTTCTGTGGATGGCTGTTTTGAAGAAGTCAGCACTTGCTCTCGTCAGCACTGCCCTTAATCACACAGCCACATTATAGCTCCTCTTTCTCCTCTCGTTATATACTGCTATTGTTTGTCATCCTAAATACAGGATTCCAAATCTATACGTAAATGAAAAATACAGCTTTGTTTTATAATAGCTAAAACTGTACTGAGCTGGCAAGCAAAAGAGCAGCGTGACGAGGACTATAATCGGCGGTGCCAGAGCATCACTACCATGTACCATGAACCCTACCTGGCCAGCTTGGCCCTGAAAGCTCATGTCACCAAGGGTGGAATGTGGGGTTTGGCCACTTCAGGAATGTATCTCAGGGACAAAGAGCTGGCTGGGGAGCAGCCCTGGGGAAAAGGCACAGGTACGGGAGCCAGCAGCATCCTGGGCTGCTAGAGCAAGACATGGCCAGGAGCAGGAGGTTGAGGGACACAGTTATCCCCTTTGACTCAGTGCTTGGGGTGGGAGGAAAAGGGACAAGAGACCTGAATTAGAAGTGCAGTGGTCCATCTTATATTGGAGTTGTGCCTTGTCCTGGTTTGAGTAGAAACAGAACTAATTCCGTTCAGTGATTTTACTTTTCAGTTCAGCACTTCTGACTAACAGCACTTTCTGAAGCTAGAAAGATGTGTTCCCAGGCAGTGTCTGCTGCTGGCAGTGATAACACCCCGTGTTTAGAGTTACTACCAAGGGTTGGTGTGCAGACCAAGGCCACTGCTGGATCTTGTGCACCACACAGGGGGATGCAGAAAGTGAAAGACCGCACCTAGGGAGGAGCAGACAGGGCAGGTGACCCCCAACTGACTAGCGAGGGATTCCAGCCCATACACGTCATATTGGGTGTATAAAGCAGAGTGATCCAAAGGGTCTATAGGGTTTTTACCTGGGCTCTTCTCCCCTCTTGGACTGCTTCCTCAGAACATCCAAGGAGGACTCTGTCAGTTCTGCCTTTGATCCCGTGTTCCTGAATCCAGTAGCAGAATCCAGCTCCTGAGCACAGCTCCCGTCTGCTGCAGGGCCCGGTCTGGGACCCCCCGGTGCCTGCTCTACAACATCAGTGGTGACGGTGATGGAATTGCCATCGGGGGGGGTGGGTTCTATACTGGTTTTGTATAGATTTGTACTTATTGTATTTTATTATTATTATTATTATTATTATTATTATCATCATCATCATGAAAGCTGTTCCAGCTTCCTTTTCTAATCACTAAGTCTCTCTCCCTTACTCCTTTTCTCTTCCCCTTTGGGGAGGGAGGGGGGTTAACAGAGAGCGTCTGTTAGGTCTAAGGGGCCGCCCTGACCCTAAACTGTGACAGCCTTCAGGTTGTGCCATCTTCATCCTTGGAGATTTGCTGGACCTGAGAAGACGAAGCTCAGAGCAACTGGGTCAGACCTGCGAGTTGACCCTACTGGGGCAGGAGGTCTAACCAGAGACCTCCTGGGGCTTCTTCTCACCTGAATTACTGTGGTGTTCTAATTTTTTCTCCTTTTCTGATATATTTTTGCGGGGCTGTATAGCATGCAGATGCATATTGTGTGGCTGCTGACAACTTTTTAATAGCTAAAGACAATGACTTGGTTTTTCAAATGAAAGAAGGTTACATGTTTTACTAAATTGTCTCACTTCTGGGTAAATTTTGGCCAATAACTTGAAAAAATATTGTAATGCTTTTGCATTTTTATGCAGACAACAAAAGAAATGTGTTGTTTTTACTAACAATAGTTCTGGTTTCCCAAATAAGAAATGGAGCCTAGGAGTATGTGCTGTTATATGGCTCTAAACAAAGCATAAATAATCAGTAGGAAAAGAAAATGGGTAGAGGTCTGTCCCAAATTATAAACCATAAACGTATATTTAACCCAGGTCTTTGTAATCTTTGCAAGGGCTTTTCATACCAAATCAACCAAATACATGGAGGAAAAAAAAAAAAAAGAGAATTTTTTAAAGCCATCTCCTCATAATCAAAAGGTCATTATTATCAAATGCAATCCTGGGGGGTGTTTCGAGTGGCTTTGTTAAATCCAAGCGGCTAGTCATTTCATACTGCTTATATTAGGTTTAAAATAGCAATAATAAGAAAGGTTTTAAACTCTGCAGAGTTTTCTATTCAAAACATGAAGGCCTCTGAACAGCAGACATCACGGATTGAGCAAGTTTAACCCTTCAGGGTGGTACTGGTCCAGTCAACTTTAATGTCAGATCAGCTTCTCCATAAAACCTCTGATTTCTCTGGAAATGGTGGAATTGTTTTCTTCCTGGGGAAACTCTTCCCCTGGACTTTGAGACTCTTGAGATCCTTGAACCCCTAAACTGAAGAAGCAATCTTTGCAACAGACAAGCATGTGACAGTAAATGGCATTGAAATTGCTTTGTGAAGATTTTTCTTAACATGCATTTTCTTAACAACACCTTTGAATGCATCTCTTAAAAGAAGATGGACAGAATCCTTAAGTCTCACGAGATAATTTGGCTTTGATGTCCCAAAGCTCCTTCTGAAAAACTTGAGTCCTCACAAGATGATGACAGGGCTCAATACTTCATGGTTACTCTTGTCTTTCCTCACACTTATTAAAGCAAGAGGACGTTGCTTGTTAAAGATAGCAAGGGGAAATCTCTAAGTTGTTCTTTAATATTCACCTTCCATGAAACTGTGAATTTAAGACTGAATTCAAAAGTTCAGCATCGCTCAGCTTTACTTATTTTCTCTGTTTGAAATCTGGTAATTGTGTATATTAAGCAAATGCAGGGATGGGGGAGCATTATACCTGCAGGTTTTCTATTTAATTACTTGTCCTGGAAATGATTCTAGCAGTTCTAAAATATTTCATACAAGTAAACGTCAAAGTAGAGATCTAACAAAATCAATACAAATTACATCTGAATTTCTTTGCCTTCCTCTTCTTCCACTAAAGCAATAGGAAGGGGAATGGTCCTCCTAAGGCTAAAAGCAACACGAGCCAGGCTCCCACATATGATATTTAAAGTAAGAGCTACTTCGTACCAGGAGGGTTTGCATTTTGCATGTATTTATTACCTGCCATTCAAAGGCAAAAAAGTTGGTTCTCTAAACAAAATTGTCATTATATTTATATTGGCTACCTGAATTTGATGGCAATTTGTATTTTAAGTCATTCCGGATGATAATTACACTTATTGCTTCGCTAACTGCACGGTTACTATTCAGAGTATCTCATGTATATTTTACTGCCGTGTACATTCTATAGCAGAGCAGACCTTTTGCAAATTGATTCATTTGCATCATTATCTATCCTTTCAGAAATCATTTTCTGATCGTGAGGAATAGACTTGTGGTGGAATGAGAGAGCTAATTCCCAGAACTCCTCTTTCTAGCTGAGGAAACTAAAAAAGAAACCAGATAAGATACTATCCCCCCCCCCCCCCTTTTTTTTTTTTAAATGATGTGTCTCTGCTAAAATGGGAATTTGTGACAAAGAGAGTATTTAGTAGAAAATTTTGCTTTTGTTCATTCATATGGAAGAACTCAGAACAAATTATTCAGCTCACTTTTTTTTCTCATATGGAAATGCTGACAAACTGTAGGGCTGTGGGGGACATGTGCCCGTTGTGTACCTTGGAGCATTTCCTTGTCCTCTGCCCATTATCGATCTCTCCCAGCCACTTAACTTCCAAAAGATACTAATTTAAAAAAATTAACCCACAGCAGAAATCCATTAGAGTTTGGTAGGGGTTTTTTTGCCTCCCTCACCTACACAAATTGCCACCGCCTGAAGCTGAAGAGAAGCAAAAATCCTGGATGAATGACAAATAACGTGGCTTTTAAAGTCTGATATCCTACGGCCCTGCAGGGATGGAAGAAATGGGACAGATCCTCTGATCACTCTGCTTGGTACAGCAGCAACAGAGCAAGGTTGTTTTAAAAGGGCTGAAGAAGGCTAATTGCCTTGTTCTGCGTGTACAGAAGCCTAGGGAGGCGATACTCCCACACTGGCAGGGTGACAAGCTGCATTCATCTGCAACATCTGAAGGAACTGAGTTATTTGATGTTTTGTTTTGGGAAAAAAAAAAAAAAAAGGAAAAAAATTATTGAGGACTGTTTGGTATGCAAAAAGAATTCCATTTTTTTTTTTTTTTTTGCCTCTGAGTCCTGGATATCTGAAATTATGATTGTTGGAGATACTACATTTAAATCTCATAAAGTTCCTTAAAAAGAGGGTCTGGAGAAAACCATGTGAGAGGGTTCATCTGTACTGGGAAGAGGTCCTTCTTTTGATTTACTCCCTGCAGAGATGGGCAGCTACCAAAAAGTTAAATCCCCTTTTTGCCTTCTCCTCCTCTATCCTCTCCTCCTACTATCTCCTGTAGTAAGATAAAATAACCGATGGGTGGATATAGCCAATTGTGTTTAGCCTCTTTCTAGGATGTGGCAGATGTTTTGTCAAGAAACAAGTGACTGAAATGGGGAATAATAATAATTTTTCGTCTCTATTGAAAGAGAAGAAATCAGCACAGCAGACGTAGTCAGGACACTGATGCAACACAATTTAACGCACGTGAAGGGAAAATGATGCTTATTGCTACTGGTGTTTGTGAAGAAAATGGTCATTTATATGACTATGAATTCTTAGGAGGGTGGTTTTTTCAGACTTTGAATCATAGAATCGTTTAGGTTGGAAAAGACATTTAAGATCATCTAGTCCAACTGTTAATACTTAATATGCAACTCTATGCTTTGGGTTTTGGGGGTTTTTTTAAGTGCATCCTACATACACAGACCATAACCCAAACAGACCACAACCCAAGCACTAGCTCATCCTTTTTCTCAAAGGAACAACTTCATCCTCTCTCATTCATTTGCTTAAAATTTTGGGGACTCTGCCTCGTGTTATCGAGTGCCGCCGATTGTCTTTTGATAGCTCTGGTTTTAATAAGCAGCGTATTATCTCATCTGTATGTGTACAACAGCATATTTCAGAACATAGGTATGGAAGGAGTAAGTTGTATTGGCAGCAGATGAAAGCGAGATGAAGGGCTTCAAAGGCCAGACAGACAGGCAGAAGGCAGAGAAAAGGGTCTGTTAGGTATTGGGATGGGAAGCTTTTGAAATACAGATAACCTACAGCAGAGATGAGCTCTGTTCTCCTGGCACTAATCATTAGACAGATAAGAGGGGAAAGTGAAAGGAAGCCAGGAGATGTGGACAAAATTCAGGCTAAACCATCCTGGAAAGATGAAGGCATGGAAATTTTAATCTGGAAACCAGTTGGGTGAAGCTCAGGTAGGAAAGCGGAGAGGACACAAAATGATTGTGAGAAACTTAGGGACAGAGCCAATGAGATCAAAACCAGCCCTGTGAGTGCTTTTAGAGGAGTAGCAGGAACCTGAAAGCTCAGGAGATGTTCTAATGGGTGTCACAGAAAGAAAGTAATCACCCTAATACAGGACATTGGTTCCCCAGCAATCGGAGCAATATGTGGCCCTGGTGATGAACCAGCCACAGGATTGATAAAAACCAGAACTGGAGGAAGTTGGTTTGTCCTCGTTCAGATTGACAGTGCCACTGCCAGGTCCCCCCTTCCAGGAATGCTTTTTGACAGCAAAACAGCTGTCACGAGAAAGAATAATTCAGCTGCTTTTGAACACTGCAGTTCTTCATCTACTTCAAGCAGTATGTGTGAAAAAGCCAATCCGGAATAGTCACAACAACGTGGAACATCCTTGTAGGAGGGGGAAAAAAAATAATAAAAAATCAATGCACCTCCAGAGGAACTGCCTAATAATGAGGAAGATAATTAAAAGGAAATTAAAGGAGCAGCTGAGAGGGGAAGATGTTTGTAGGCGGCTTAGATGCTTTAAAGGCAACAACTTATTTAACTACTCAACACAAATATGCACAACATAACAATTTTAAAGAAGATCCGCCAAGAATAAAATAGAAACCAGCATGCAAAGGAGCTGTTAGGTTTGTTGGTTGGGGTTTTTTTGTTTGTTTTCTAAAGGAAAAAGAGTCGTCTCTGAATTTCAATGTAAAAGTCAAGCCACGGCCAGATCTTGAGCACTTACCGAACGTGGAAAAGCTAATAACAAAAACTTTTTTGGAACACATCAGAGGCAGGAAGCTTGCCAGAGAAGCAGTCAGACTGATAGATGGTCAAGGCATAAGAGGAGCATTAAGGGAAGATAAGGCCATCGTGGGGAAGAGAGATGAGTTTGTGCTGCTGTTGGCTGCGGTGGAGGTTGAGGACGACTCTCTGTTAGGGCTGCTCTTTAGGAGGAACACGTTGAAGAAATAGTCTCAGGTGGAAGAGCCCAGAGTGGAGCCTGCCAGGGCAGAGACTCTGGGGAGCCCTTCCTACCTGAGTTACAGGGGGAACCTGTGATCCTGGGTATGATCACACCAGAGCTCTGAAAGCAAGCGCTCCCATCCTTGGTTTGAGGAGCTTCTTCTCCTCATGCCAAGCTCTACACCTGCAGCTGACCTGTCCTGTGCCCTCTTAGGAGAGAGAGGCAAGACAGAGTCACAGAATCCCAGCATGGTGAGAGTTGGAAGGGACCTCTGGAGATCATCTTGTCCATCCCCCCTGCTCCAGCAGGGTCACCCACACCAAGTTACAAGAAAATGGTTTTCATTTTGGGACTAGACTTGTCAACTTTTCATCAGAGGTGATAGCTGGGAGGCAACTTCTGGTCTAGTGTTTTGTTAATGATACACAGAGGGATAGCACATCCCCAAAAGAAAGGTCATCTAGAGATGCTTTGTTTCTTGCACTGTAGTCACGTATCTTTTGCTGAGCACCGTACATACCGGCGTTCCACCCGGGCCCTTTCCTGGCCCTTCCAGTCTGCCTCCTTGTGCTTGGGCTGAGCTGTAGGAGAAGATCCACGCAATACCAATTCCTGCTACGTTCCTCTAAAGAAGTTGAATAATCTTTAAAAGTAGGCTAAATCCCAGTTTAGAATGATTTCGGTCGAGTAAGTTTAGAAGACAATTGCTATAATTATGCAAATGTAAACAAAAGAAAAGCCTTAACACAATGTATACAAAATAATGGTTTAAAGGAATTAGCTTTAGGAATTAGCAGAAATTGGTCATTTGTCTGTAATAATAGGACTGGAAACTAATGATCCAGAGTAAAAGAATTTTGCCAGTAGATATTAGAGCTTAAATAATCTTTTGTTCGGTAACTTCACGCTTGTATTTGTTTAGGATTGCAGCCTGTGCCTGTATTACTGTATTGGAATTCCAATCACTCACCAGTTCTTAATTAGGCAATATAACTGATACAATAATTATGGCATGAATTGGTTATTAACTGGCGTTTGCATGATAATTAATATCAAAGTTCTTAAAGAGGATATAAATAACATAAAAATAACGTAAGCGTTCCCAAATTGGCATTACTACACCGTGGTTGTGACCCAGAGTTTTAATTGTCAATATGCTTTTAAATTCACTGCTAGTCCAGTGTTGGAAATCTTTATAAGGAGTTGCCAATAAAAGAAAATTTATTTCGTTACTGAGGCTTTTTTCCAAGCTGTGAATTTTTCAAACAATCTGCCAAAACAGTCTGTATTCTGCAGGGCCAATAATTGATCAGAATCGTCTTCTACTTTTTCCGCTCTATTTCTGTTTTGGTTTTATGACTTAAATGAGAAACACTATCAACAGAATCCCTTAAGTATATCTGTGCTTGGTGTACCCTTTGGTATTTTAGTCTGTAGCATATATTGGTTAAGAAAATAGTATCTATGTGCCTTGTATGTTCAGTTGCACTGGTGGTAGAATAAGTATTATCCTTGAAGAATTTCATGATAATTTTTGGAATTATTAGTCCTAATAATAATAACAACAAACATCAGACTCTGCTGGTAGAAGCTGATATAGGCTATATGTAGCTAGGGGTGTTGGGCTACCCCTGCTGAGCCTGGGGACCTTTTCTCCTCGCCGCTGAGCAAACACACGATGAAGAACAATCCCTGTCCTGGAGAGTGTTAAATCTAGAGCTTGTACGAGAGGAGCAGGCTGCTTTCTACAGAATCAGACCTTTTATAGGCAGGGGAGGTTTAGGTTGGAGCTGAGGAACAAGTTCTTCACTGACAGGGTTGTCCAGGCCTGCCCCAGACTGCCCAGGGCAGTGATAGAGTCCCCGTGATCCCTGGAGGGGTTTCCAAGCCCCCCGTGGAGCTGTGGTGCTGAGGGCCAGGGGTCAGTGGTGTCCTGGCAGTGCTGAGTTTACAGTTACACTTGATGGTCTCTTCCAACCAAAACAATTCCCTGATTTCTTTAATTAACCACAAAAAGTGAATTTCAAAAGCAACACCGTCATGACAGCAGCTTTTTCTTCCCCCTCTCAGTGTCCAGCAGCAAGCCTCACCTCCTGTCCCACTCTTACCCTGGAGCAATCAGGGTGGAGTCCCACCAGCAGCTCTTCCCCAGTGAGTCACGGCTAATTAACCTGCCTGGTCTTTAACAACACGTGCCAAAATGGTGGAGAGACGCAGGGAACCTGGTTATTGTGTGACACAGCCAAGCTTACAATTCCTCAGTCAGAGCTGAAACTAAAGCTAATTAAAAATAATGAGAGTGGCGTTACGTGGCGGTGGGAGCTGCTGCGGTTCGGGGCTCACGTGCCTGCCCAGGAGCTGCTCTGGGATGGTCCAGGCAGCTGCTCGTGCTGCAAACTCATCTTCTAGTTGATGTTCCTCTCTGTTCTTTTGGCTGGGGTTTGCATTAAACATGGATCAGCTCCCTAATCTGTCTTACCCAAATGCAAGTGCTGGTGCAAGGGAAGGATATTTCGCTTGGGCAGAGGCTGAAGGCTAATTCTGGAGAAGCTGGGAAAGGAAATTTCAGCTGTGCTAAAGCATTGCATTTCTACAGATCTTTTCTGCAGTAGCGCCTGCTATTCTGCTGATGAAACGACTCTTCCTTTTGAAACCCTTTTTTTGCTGTATGCTGTCAAACTGTGTAAGAGATGTCCCAGCTCTTCCTGGAAAAAAAACCAAACAACAAATGGTTCTTTTTATTTTTTCCATCATGGTGAAATGGTGGGGAGTTTATTTGGTTTGAAACTACATCAAAATGTTAAGAGTCCTTTCAGAAATACAATATCCTTCCTGCAGCTGTCAGTAAAACCAACTCAAAGTGTAATCTTCCCAAAGAGTGACCTGCAATTCAAGTTTACATTTTGTAAAAGCGATACAGGAGGCACAGAACTGGGCAGGTTTCTTCGGGTCTGGAAATCACTTTATCATACAGGAAGGTCTGAGATTCCTGTCCTAAGTGTCTGCTATGCACACTTATTTATTTATTGTAGGTGAATGTTAATTGGT
This sequence comes from Ceryle rudis, assembly GCA_033439905.1. Lineage (NCBI taxonomy): Eukaryota > Metazoa > Chordata > Aves > Coraciiformes > Cerylidae > Ceryle > Ceryle rudis. The sequence continues at coordinate 26,029 of JAAGNO010017226.1, forward strand.
GACTCTCCAGTGTATTTGACGGTTGGTTGATCGGGATGTTCCTTTTATGTTTTCTCACACCGTTATTGTCAGGGAAAATACAGCCCAGTTTTGGGGGGAAAAAAAAGAGAGGAGCAAAGCTCCTAAAGTCCTCAACTCTTTTTTTCTTTCACTGAGAAAAATCCACGTGAATGTTTTCCTTCTCTGCTTTCTTATTCCGTGAAGAACACCCGGGTGTGGGTGTTCTCCTCTCTGTTGTGCAGCCGATGCCAGCGGTGCTGGGCTTTATTGTGCTTTGCAGTAAGAGGCTTTTCCTCAGATTTATGTCATATTAAAATGAGATGTGTAATTACAGAGGTTAGATGCCATGACAGCATGCAACAGGAGGAGTGCCTTTGATTTCTTTCTTCTTTGGCCCTTAATTAGCTGAAGACTGGCTTCCTCACAGCTCTGGAGAGACCTTTGCTGCAGCTTTGTGGCTGTAGCTGGGTTGGGAACCCAGCTTGCTGACCTGGGTTTGAGGGGGTCTGCAGAGCTACAACCATCACTCCTTCCTCAAAGGCAGACAAAACCTTTGTAGAGCGGGCAATATTGGGCACTATAATCTGGCAAAGTTGCATTTAAGGCAAACTAATTCATTTATTTGTAGCTGTATGAGAAATAAGGGGCAGCTTTGGTAGCCGGTGGAAAGGAACATTCCATGCTCCAACATTCTGCTCGTTCTCCTCCTGAAGAAGTCATGCTGCACTCCCTGCAACTCAAGGCGTGTGCCAGCAATCTTCTTGTATGCTCAGAAAAGCCCAGAATGGCTTAAACCTAAAATTCACTCCAGCAATGAATTTTAAAAATGATTTCAGAATCACAAAATCGCAGAATGTCTTTGGTTGGAAGAGACCTTCAAGATCATCTAGGCCAACCACTATTCTAGCCGCTATTGCTTTTTGTTAACGAGCGATTGTTATTAAAGACTTCAGGAGAAAGTGGTCTGCTCCTCCTGTCTGTACAAACAGCTATAAACTGAAAGCATTTTAATAACTTTTTCCAAGAAGTTACAAGGTATTTCATGAAAATGTCAACTTTTTCTTTCATATATTTCGTGATTCTCTTTCTTCCTTCTGCCACAAATACGTTGCTGCCAACATCATCATGACACAGTTTGCTGCCAAGACTATGGGAAGTTAAAAAAGGAAAGGAAAAAAAAAAAACCAAAAAAACCCAACAAACCGAATTCCTATCCACTCTTTAGGTACAATTCTTCCAGCACTAGAGGCTGAGAAAGCAGGCAGAAATATCCGAAGTGCCAAAGACGAATGTTAGAGTGCCAAAGCGGCGGCATAAAAACACGGAAGCGGTACAAGGGGGATCGATTCTGTGTGATTTTGGCTGTGGAGCTTTCCTAATCTGCTTGTCACGGACAGATTTCACATCATTCCTAATAATGCTTCTGCAGAGATTAGATAAAACAGCACGAGCACGCACACGCTGCCTTGGAGAGGTTCAGCAGAGCAAGTCAGCTCCCGTTTGCAAGAAGCGACGTGTCTTTCCCACTGAACCCTCTCCGACGGCTGAGGAAAATCCTTTGTGTACTGCTGCATCCCCTGGCCTCCCCCTGCCAGGACTCTCTCTTTTAAATATATCAACCTGCTGTCACTCAAAAGGTCACCAAACCCAACTCCAGCCAGGTGTCAAGCCATCTGGTGTTAGCTGGTTTAATAAGGAGCTGCTTCGCTCAGTTTTAACTCATTAGAAGGGGAGGAGGGGGAGAAGGAAAGGAAAAAAGAAAACCCCTCAGTTTGGCTTTTGAGACTAGTCAAGAGACGTGACTGTACTTCCTAGGCGGCTGCCTTAACACCTAACTAATTAAAACGAGCTTGGCTTTGCATAGGGAGTATCCCTGCAAAGGCCCTAATTTTCAGCCCTTCAGCAGCGCGGATCCTCACTGGAATTTCATTATTACTTTTGCTGTCCCATCTTTACTGCTGGTTGGAGCTGCCGAGCAGCTCCGAGGGTATTAAATTAGCTTCATGCCCAGCATCTCTGGTTTCTGCCTTTGCAGGTCTCCATTTCCGTGGCCAACTCTGCAAATGGGGAAAAGAGATGGAAGGTCCTTGCTGGCAGTGGATGTTCAGAATACCTAATTACAGGTTTAAAGCATCTTAAAAACTTTCAAATCCCCGAGTGATAGCCCAGGTAATTTCCTGCTCGGATGGAGAGCGAGGGACAAACGGTATTTCTGCTCGTACTAAACCAGTTGTGGCTTCAGGCTGGTTTCCCAGGCACTGCGCGTGACGCTGGAGAGTTTTGCATCCAGCTGCTTGAGGTTGTTGTTATTTTTAAACAGCATAAAATCTCTTCCTTGGGATTCGCTCTGCTTTTTAGGTGTTGCCCTCACCCCAGAGATGTTCTCTTTTAAAAGTGATTTAATTTCTCTTTCTCCGGCCCCTAGGCCACAGCTTGATTTCACTTGCACTCCTGGGTCTTAAAGTAATTTTAAAGGGGAGCCAAAGAGTTGCTGAATGTAGCTGTTTTGTTTACATTATGCAAAATTGGGAATCTGCCATAAGAGAAATCCCACGCGGCCCATGCCGTGGCGAAGGCGCACAAGGGTGTGTACGCATCAGATAAAGTAGGTGGAGTTTTTTTAGCAGGAACTTGCCCAAACGAGTTAATTACCCGTGCTGCGTCCCACTTTCCCAACACAGAAACAGTCGTAATTAAAGAAAAAAAAAAAAGAAAAAAAAATTAGCGTGTAATTTAGAGTTGGCCTTGGGCTGTTCCATCTTATTCCTGACTTTGGGACCCGGTCACTGTCTCATCAACTCTCCTCTGGCGTGTGATGCAAGCGGTACGGAGGAGAGTAACCTGTACAATCTGCCTACACCTACCGCTCTCATCCAGGCTCTCATCTTCTGTAAAGACTATCGGCAAACATCGCCGATATTGATGAAGAAATATCAGCAATCGATTGAAGAAATAGGGTACATGGGATGGATTTTTGAGTCATGCGAGTAATACCCAGAACATTCATTTTCTGGTAGCGTCTCATGTAATGTGTTGCCATTGTGAGCTGCATAATGCATATAAAAATCCATATGCCTATACTTTTTATTTTTAGCGCCGGCAGCCTCCGTGTAGACTATTTTCTATGTCATATGCAGCTGGAGTCAATGATTCTCCCATGTATCTGAGACCGTCAGCTCTCCCCGGTGGAATATTGATTTCCAGGAAATAATCTTCACGCAGCCATTTTGCTTAAATATAGCATAAAGATAAACTCTTACTCAAAAATAATGCACATTCCTGCCGTTTTCTACTAGAAATTTAATGTATTGCTCCATTTAGCAAACTATTTGAACAATAAGGCAACAAAACACGTAGACATCTCCATACTATGGAACATGTTACTATTTACATCTTAGCTACCATACCTGACTGGAAATTTAATGCTTCTGAAGCAGCTGGAACTGGGAAATAGAACAAAAAAGAACTGGTCTGGCAGCTGCTGTAATGCACGGTAAAGCCAGGGAGCTGTTTAGACTGTCTTTGAACTTGGCCAATATACTGGGCTACGTTTATCGCTCAGAAAAGGGAGTTACTTTAAAGCTCTGTTAGGTCAGAACACATTTTATGATGTCAAATATTTCATATTTTCTAAGTAAATAAATAAAAAAGAAGCAGATGTGAGAGACCAAGGTTAAAATAGAACTGCGTGGCTGATCTCTTTTTTTTTTTTCTGTAAAAGACCTTGAGATGAACCACGTTATTCAGGCCAGTTGAGATGTTGTGCTGCCCCCCTCCAGCTCACTTCTACATTCAAGACCCATAGGAAGGATGGCCCAATTTTAAATTTTAGCCATACAAACACCATAAATCAGGCCTCAGGTTCAAAACCCATAGGATGAAAATAACCTTTGTCATTTGCTGTGTACTTTTTGTCTTCAGATTGCTGGTGAGATCTTTGCACAAGAAAGCGATGCCAGAAAAAAACCCACAAAATACGGTTTAGGATCTGATCAGAAACACAGAAAGATCTATCTGGATACATTTTTAGGATGTATAGGAAACACTTCTATTTCCCAGTGTACTTTTTTTGGAGTAGATGGTGGAAGTTCATTCCTTCCTGGTGTTGGTAACCTCCTAAAGAACTAGGATGCTGGCTGCTAGCTTTCTTCCCTGGCACAGGACAGACATGAACCTGTTGGAATGGGGCCAGAGGAGCCCCAGCAATGCTGGGAGGGCTGGAACCCCTCTGCTGGGAGGCCAGGCTGGGAGAGCTG
>JAAGNO010017226.1:73491-91271 GCA_033439905.1 Ceryle rudis
TTCTGAGTGATCTGCTCTAGTTCTGTCCTGCTCTGGCCTGGGGGTTGGACTCGATGATCTTCGGAGGTCCCTTCCAAGCCCTAACATTCTGTGATTCTATGTAATTAGTGAAGGTGTCAGGAAAATTTGAGCCTGCGATAAGCATGTTTGTATCACTTTAGATCTTAATAAATAAATATTGTAAGCTTTGCAAGTGGGTCTCAGCTGTAGAAGTCCCCAGCGTTAGCTTTGGGGTAGCAGACCATGTATGTGCTGTTACTCTGAGGCAAAGGCAAAATAACTCAAACGAGAGAGCTGAGCTAACTCTCCGTACTTTATAATCATCACACATTAAGAATTCACACACTGACAGCTAAAACAGCTCAGCCAAATCGGGACAGCTGGTTAGGTGTCCAACCCCTGTGATCCTTCCTCCTGTCTCTAGTTCACTTCTTAAAATACAGGTTTACATAACAGGTCACATTTTACAAGAGTTCCTCAAACTTCCTAACTTATCGGAGAGTTTTGTAAACTTTATCTACAGATAAATTATGCGGGTTGGATGGTTAAGAGATTCATCTGAACTCACACATCTATGTCGTACTCCTGCTCTTGTACCGGGGGCAATTGATGCCAACGAGCCCTCGCAGTGAATCCTTGTGGTTGTTATTGCAGAACTGGGTTTTGGAGTTAATGGTGTTTTGCAAACATAATTTCTTTCCCGTTCAAAATATAGGGAACACAATTCTCAACTTACGTTTTTCTATTTTCCTTCCAGTGTTTCCAGTTTCTTTTATTCGAGTGAATTAATATTGCTAGCTAAATGCAACACCCCCTCCGGAATGCCAAGCAGAGGGGAATACAGCAGCACGTTTTCATCGCAAAAACAAAATAATTGCTTTAAAAATAGTCCTATATTTCTTCATTTCATGACGTGCTCTCTTTAGACTTGGTAATCATCTTTTCTTGTACTTGAGATACCTTCCCTCCCCACACCCACTCTCTCTTATCCCCCTGAAATTCTGGGGGAATGGTAGAAGATGTATCTGGCAGCCTTATTTCCAACCCCAGCACAGGGGATGGAGGCAGCCAGCCTTTGAAAGGGTTTTGAGGGAGAGGTTTTTAACATTTTAAACAGATTTTAATGTGTTTCAGCAGCCTTTTGCTATCTGTAGCCGCGTTTGGATGGTCTCTTCTCTGATGACCACCGAAGTTTGCAACTCCCAGAGCAAACGGTGGGGAAGGAGCATGTGCGTAGGATCCACCACGCGTGGTTTTACTTTGGGTAAAAAAAGGGCATTTTAGGTTAAACCCCCCCCCCCAAACACCAGCTAGATTCTTTTTGGGTGCAGAGCTGTGGGGAGATGGGAACTAAAGCAACGTGAGACAATCTGAAGGATGTGATCAAGTAATAGAAATGAATTGGTTTGGCTTCAGCCAAACTGACAGTTTAGAGCTAAATTGGCTTTCTGAAGCATACCTCAGTAATGACAAATGGTGAAAGCAGGTGGAAACAAATCTACCCAGCTGCTGCAGCCGAGGGGAAGTTGGAAGTAGTCTGAATTCAGCAGGTTTCTACATGTTACATGAAAAGTGGTTGCTTGTTCAGATTGCGCTGTTGAAAAGCCCATATTTTCCTAATGCTTTTTTAATGAAAAATCAGATCCAGGAGAACTTTCTCATTTCTCCTGTTTTTAGATTGACTTTCAAATGTTTCTTAGCTCTCTGAGAGCTCACTGTAATGCTGAGCAATTCAGAAATAGATGAGAAAGTCTGCTTTGGGAAGGTAAAGGCTTTTGTTTCGATGTGAATGACTTTTGCAAAGGGAGTTCATTCTTTACATTCTGTTCTTTGTTGTGGCCCTGCCAAGTTATGAGTAAACAAAACCTTTAATGCACATTTCTGTGTGCGATTTGATGAGGATGACGTCCAAAGTTTGAAGGGAAAGTTAAAGCTTTTAGGGCGAATAAAAACCAAGCCTTAAAAGTGGTATTTCATGCTGAAATCCTGTGAAAGAGCAGATTGTGCAACAGTTCTCAGATAAAGATAAAAAGGGAGGGGGTTAAGTAATGCTTCTGTGTGTTTGCTGGCTGAAGAAATAGGCAAGGAATGAACTGTTCTCTGGTTCTGTCCGTCATCTCTCATGAAGCAAATGTTTATTGTCTATATTTTTCAACCTAAGGAAAATTTTGCCATCCTAGTCAAGAGCATCAAAATCCAAAAGAAGAGTGAGGATGGTGCTGTGAAATGTGATTCTTGTCCTTTTGAAGTAATAGGGAAAAAAATGAGAATAATTTAGGTTAATGATTAGCTTTATCAGTTTGTCTGTAGTTCCTGGTCTCTTCTTCCTTCTGGTTCAGAGAGCAGGGCAGAAGGGGAAGCATTTCCTTGGTTTTTTTCCCCATGTACCTCTCCCTGCACATAGGCTGAGAAAGGCAATTCCCTTTTATCTCTTGCAGCTAAGCAAGCGGCGTGCAGGAAATCGCCCCTAATCGTGGCCCCCCATGGGAATTTGGTGATGTGATTCGTGCTAATGTATTGCAGAGCCATTTGTTTCCTCCCTCAGAAATCAGAGACATCAAAAGAGAGAGTGTTATTTGGGGAGTCCAGGTAATTTTCCTTCCTCTCCATTTTTTACCATCATCCATAACCTAAAGGCATCCCGTGATAGTATTTTGTGGATGATTCCAACTGTGAAAGATATTATAGAAGCTCCCAGAATTTGAATTTTTTTCAAGGGGATGCTGTCTGTTCTTCAAAGAATGCAGTAAATAATATTCCATTCTTCATATAACGAGCCTGAGGATTTTCAAGGAAAAAAAATTGGGTTTTTTCTAAGCAGAACACTGGAAGCTGCTGGGTTCTGAATGCTTTCAGAAGTGTGGCCCCAAGGTTTGGTGATTAAAGGGAGCTTTAAATGTATGAGACATTTCTCACATTAAAAATCTGCACAGGGAGGCCAGTGAATATCTCCATCAGCCTTTGCTAAAATGCCAATAATACATTTTTCTGGTCTAATAAATACATATTAGATATATACATCACTACAGGCTGTTGCCCCTTGTCCTGTGGCTGGGCACCCCTGACCAGAGCCTGGCCCCATCCTCTCGCCCCCCTCAAGGGGCCCTTTAGCTCTTGCTCAGCATTGCTCAGCTCCCCTCTCAGGCTGCTCTTCTCCAGCTGCACAGCCCCAGGGCTCTCAGCCTGTCCTGGCCACACAGATGCTCCAGGCCCCTCAGCAGCTTTGTAGCCAGCAGCTCCTGGTCTCTCTTGACCTGGGGAGCCCAGCACTGGACTCAATACTCCAGAGGTGGCCTCACTCAGGCAGAGTAGAGGGGGAGGAAAACCTCCCTCAACCTGCTGCTCACACTTCTCTGAATGCACCCAAGAAACATAGGTGTAAATCAGGGAAACTGCTCTTCAAATTATGTTGGAACAAGAGGCTGCTGGGGCTCATGAGCTTTTATGTTTCAGACTATATGAACGACTACCTAATAAAATAGATGCAAAGGATTTGGCTAGCCCTCAAAATGGTGGTGCAGAGCTTTGTCTGAAATCTCAGATGCTTTTTGGAGCCGCATCAGAAAAACAAATATAAGAAGTAAAGCTGAGTTTTCTCTCACCTTGTTTGGAGATTACCCACAAATAAGTGTTTGTGTTGTTTGTTTTGGATTTTTTTCCCAAGTTCCTGTCTTTATTTTGTTAATCATAGAATAACAGCTTGGAAGGGACCTCAAGCATCATCTGGTACAACCTTTCTTGGCAAAACATACAAGTGTACAGAAAGGACGGCCTCTCTGTTCAGGGATGGAGTCTTACATGTTGAACCTTTTTAAGACAAATTTGATACATTTCTGTTGAAGCGCTCACATTTGTGCCTTGTGTTATTTCAAGGCGTTAAGTTACATAGAGATGGGACCTTTTAAAGAGTGCAAACCGTGCAGGTGCAGAGATCACCCCTTCCAGTGGGATGGAAACAGCAAGATGCCCACCCCAGACAGACAAAAAACCTTAGGAGTTGACCTGCATTAAAGCCACCCAGACAGCCTAGTTGACTCTGATGTCATCTTACTGGTTCTATAGCAATTTCCTTGCCATATAGGTGTGACTTCAAGGTACCAAGACCCATTTCATTTTAGGGAGGCCTTGCTTTTGTATCTGGTTTGAATCTGGCCACAGGTCCCAAATGAACCTGTCAGTGGTGCTGCAAGGGCTCAGAGAAGAAAAAATAATAAAAAATAAACTACAATTTCTTTCTGAGCTTCTTTTGATAGGCCTCCTCTGTCATCATGCTTGGGATGGAATCAGGCCAAGTTGGCACTTAGTGCCCTGACTGGACAATCACCGCAGACCGTGAGGTCTTTTCTCTTTTCTAAGGAATGCTTCCTTCTCTCTAAGTGGTCTGAAAATATGCAGATTGCAAATAGCGAGGCACAATTATTTCAACTATTTATGAAGGGCTTGCAGTGAGAGCTCTGAGTCTTTATAGCCTGGAGAAGACTGAGAGGGGAACTGGTCAATAGCTAAAGGGTGGGGGGCAAGAGGCTGGGTCCAGACTCCTTTCAGTGGTGCCCAGTGACAGGAAAAGGGGCAATGGATGCAAACTGCAACCCAGAAGGTTCCATCTGAACAGGAGGAAAAAATTTCTTTCCTGTGAGGGTGCTGGAGGCCTGGACCAGAATCCAAGATATTCTGAAATCCAGAGTAATAGGAGAAAAAAAGTAGGACAGTTTTATGGAATAGTGCACTTGGTGCATCTGAAATACTGGAGAGGAAGGCAAAGTTTTTCCAGAATAAACACTGTTCAACGTCAGCAATACATCAACGGAGCCGAGGGAACCGAGCTGAGCAATTACAGCACTTTGCAGAGTCAGAAAAGTAAACAGCAGACTCTTCTGAGAACAGCCACCGCCATCCAAGTAGACCTCAGAGAAAGAGCTCGGAAACGACAACAACAACAACAAGAAAGAAAAAAAAATAAAATAAAATAAAAAGCAAGAGGAGAGTTCAACGTCAAACTGGCAGACTCTACGGTGTCATCTGTAAAATGATATCATCTGCCAGAAAGCCTGCTGCCAATTCATACATTTTTCTGCCTTCACAAGTTACAAGTGTGCAGCTGTGAGGCTATTGAATTTCATGACTGTACATTTGCAGCTTGTGAATTTGTCAGTAGGCATTTCCATCTTGATAATATTTGCTGAGAGCTGTGCTGTGCGTATTGCCTTTATATTAGCTACGCTTAGTGCAGTCTGCAAATGCTAATCAGAGAATCTCTGCTGGACCACAGTAAAAATAAGCTAAGACGTGCTATTTTCTTACTGGTTTACATTTATATTTCTCCCATTTTTTTCAGAGCTCTTCATCATGACTGGAATCTCATTATAAAAAGCCTTGAATATATATATACTGAAATAAGGGAATGTCATCCACTCAAATTATCATTATTTTTTATTCTTTGCTTTTTTTTTGTGTGTGTGTGTGTGTTTAGCTGTAGGAAAACCTTACTCTCCAGCATGCAACACCAGAATGCCAGCATCTTGTTGGCCTATTATACAATTGATTACATTTTTTATTTATTTAAACATGTTAAAAACACAGCGGCGGTGATTTTTCCCGTACATTCCTTTGGTTGCATTTATAAACCTTTGAAAAATAAGGAAGCAATTCTTTGGTAAATGGAGGAATGTCTAAAGTACTTTGCTGAACAGCGAGTAGGAACTCTCATTTTTAGCAATGCTTTATAAATATATCTCTCTTCGACTGAGGATTCTAGAAATCCTGGTTAAAATTGTGCCTTAAAGGCACAGTTTGGAAGTAAAGGAATATTTGTGTGGAAGGAGGGGAGCCCTAGTCAAAAAAAAAAAAAAAAAAGAAAAGTCTTTTTCATTTAGAGTTCACTTTGTAATATCTGGGCAGCACATTTTGCAGTGGGAACGCTGCCAAGAGCCTAGCTGTGTAGTAAATAAACATTTCGGGGGAAAGCTGGCTGAAAGAAGATGGCTAGCTGAGTAGGATCTTGAGTGTCTATTTATTCACTTATTTTATTCACTTTAATTCTGTCCTTGTATATGGTACCTATATTGCTACGGTTGGAAAATGACAGGTTCACCCACCAGAATCAACAGAGAATTGAATGCCCTCCTATGGCTGCAAATTCCAGCTCTTCCTGCTCTAAAATGTGGTCTGAAGAAGCAGCCATCTCACGTGGTGTTGCTGGGTTCTCCTGAGAGCCAGCCCGTGCCAAGTGAGGTGAGCTTCTCGAGTGGAGTTGTCGCACAGAGAGGGGCAATTGGTGACTTTTGAGGTGAAGGTGATGACAAAACATGTCTTGTGAGCGGTCAGACACCAGTATTGGTTATTCTAGGTGGATGTTTGCGATCCCGATGCTTCGGGTGGTGACATGCCGTGGGGAGGAGGCCACCACCTTGTCTGGCTTGTTGTCTGGGCTGAATTAAGATTGAGAAAAGCAGTACTAACAGTCTGCCCCAAATGTGCCTTGCGGTCATAGATCCCACCCAGCAAAGCTGCAATAACTGCTGTAATTTGCTTGCTTGCTTCATCACGTGCTTCATGCTGGTAAGTACCAGGTTTCTCTTAGGGTTGTTCAGAAGGACCCTTCAGCCCAGCGTGCAGTTCCTGGAGCACACGCTAAAGAAGAAACAAATTATGAACTGGGTTTTCCCAGTCTGTCCCAACCCACGGCTGCTGGAGCAGCGAGCCGATTCCAAACTGGGATTATTTATCCCATGCTGGTGTGTCAGCAGTGCCTGGGGAAGGGCAGAGCTTGCTGAAACCGAGATCTCTTTGCCACAGAGAGTCCAGGTGCATCTTTTTTTTCTTCCATGGAGGTGAATCTTATTTCACTTTCCTCACCAGCTTAGGGGAAGATAATGCTAGAAATCTTTTGCTGGCCATAAGTAAATAAATAAACAAGCTCTGGAGTTCAAGTATGTGCGGTGTGTTGCTTTTCCTTAGTAAGCAGTGTAAACAAGCAGAGCAGTCTTTTTTTTTTCCACTGCTTCTGCAAAACATTGCCAATTGATAATGCAGTAGTAATATTAACACATGCCTGTTCAAAAATGTGATACATACTTTTGGGTCTTTGAGATTAGTTCCTCTGAAGTGCTTTTTTTCTTCGGCTGCCTGACAAGGTTTTTGGCTCCACTTCAGTCTGGTAAGAAGACAGCTGCTCAACTTCTGACACAAATGAAGAAAATTGATGGCATGCCATCTCCAAAATTCCCTTTTTTTCCTGGCAGGCATTACTAGACTGAGTGCTAAGAGTCATTCAAAGTTTCAGGCTTTTTTTTTTTTTTTTTTTTTATCATTAGTTGGGGCAGGATTTGGGGTTTGTGTAGCTGGCTGGGCTGCTTCTAATAACATTCAACACTTGACTGGCATCTGCATCTCTGGAACCCAAACAAATATCACAGCATTAATACTTAACACTGCTTCTACAGCCTGCTCGCTTAGCTGCTCCTGAGTATGGAACCAGCATTAGCATGGGTTCTGGTCTCACTGGGGCAGAATCACAAGCCTACCATGGTCTGTAGGACATCAGCAGTTTGGGGCAGCTGGCCCGAGTTGGCTACAGGTGTGGCCCAGACCAGAAGCACCACACTCACTATATAAGGGGAGAGTTTGGTGAGGAGAAGGGTCTTCTGCTTAGGTCCTCTTGTTGGGTCTTTTTTGGCCCTGCTTCTCTTCCTGCTCTTTAGGATGCCTTCTCATCTACTGTGCCTACTGTATGTTTGCTGTGCTGAGTATAACTTTATATTGATATTAATTGTGCTGTTTCATTAAATCTTCTTTCATCTGAAGCTGTGAGTCTTCTCTCCTTTTCCTGATTCCCCCTTCTTGGCTGGGGAGGGGTCATCAGCTGTTAGAGCAACTGCTGTAGCGTAGCTCCAGATATGGGCCGAATGTAGGTAGTCTGGTTTTGCATAATGGATTAGCACTCTATTTCTCTTTTGTCGTGGGAATGCAGGAGGTGGAGAGTCCATCAAGGACTCTTACATGTAAGGATGGGTCTCTTTAGGGTGTTTCTGCAGATCTGGGTCCTCCTGGCATAGTTCTTTAAGGAGTCTAGATATGCGTATGATTGACCAAGAGGAATGATGTTTGGTAGCTACCCAACTCTGTCCACTGTGATACTCTTTGGAACACTCTGATCTCTCCAGTGCATGAGGCTAGAGATGCTCTTAGGATTTTGAAGGCCACTCGTTACAGGGTATGTGTATTTATTGTTTTGACTGAGTACAGAGGAAACTCATTTCATCGTGCTATGTTGCCATGCTTTTCCTGCTCATCAAGGTAATATGAACTGTATTTTCCATGTTGTTCCTCTATCTGACTATTTCCCGAGTCAGAGTTTTTATCTGCAAAAGACCTGAGTTGTTTGGGACTGTGCAAAATATACCTTCAGACCTGTCTGTCTAAAAAGTAGTAAAGTTATTGTGTTGTTATCCCATTATTCTAGAAATAAAGCCCTACCCTTTGTCTGGTTTTAGACTTCATTTCATGATTATCCTTATTGTTGCCAAGGGTTTGATTTTGATACACATTTTGCTATTCGTTTTTAAACCTCTACGGAAGAGAAGTCATGTAAAGCTCTGAATAATGCACATGACATATGCTGCCTGTCTTGCGGAGGGAATTGAAGAACCCAACAGCAGTTTGCACGTTTGGAGCTGGAGAATAGAGGCAGTAAGGTTTAATCGAGGGTTCTGGGGACTCGGAGGGCAAACCAAGAAGAGGAGTGCAGAGCTGCTCTAGCAGAGATGGTAATTGGATGGGGCACCAAGGGCATGCTCAGAGCTGGCCTGAAATTAAATATAATCTAGTTAGTGTTACTTCATAAAGACAGTGTTTTCCTTGGGATGGTAAAACTTGTGTCCCTCAGATAACAGCAAAATCACTTAGCTAAAGTACTAATCTTTGGCAAACTTAAAGGAAGGGGTGGGGGGATCTCATACATGTAGGGAAATGCTAATGGGGGGGGTGCTCTTAACTTTGTTATGGCAATAATGGATAACTATGTGCACAGCTCAACTCCATTTTCTTTGTTAGATGTGGAATTAATAACCTACTATCATTTTTCATTACTGTCTACAGTTGTTACTTAGTACCTGAAAGCTAGCGTGAGATGGGCAATTGCTTTGCAGTAGTTGTTAGGCACATATGTGAAAGTAGGACGCATGATGGTAAAAAAACCCAATAAATTAATCTTTATTTCTTTCAAGTAGGTGAAAAAATCTATACCTGAATATGTTGAATCTTGGCTGCTAGTAATTATTTTGTGACGATAGCACCATACTCTCTGTTGAGTAACTGAGAAATTAAATTCTTTGAGGGAAATAAAGTGAGATTTTGTTAAAACAAATTTAAATTTTGTTTTCAAGGATCAGATACTGATGCCTCCAGATGTGGTTTTGACTTCCATTCTTCATTTTGAACTTGAAATGGGCTCAATCAAAACTGCTGCTTTCTACAAAATATTTGGACAGAACCTCTTTGGTCAGCCCCTTGAAGAGCCATTTGGAGGAGGCTGCTCCAGGGGCAAGAGCCTGGTGAGCACGTGGTGGCAGCAGCACCACTTCTGGGGACAGGTGGAGATTGATCACCTTCCCCCATGTCTCCAAAGGCAGTGAGGACATCAACTTTTCATGGAATGGTGGAGGGTTGGAAGGGACCTCTGGAGATCAGTGAGGCCAACCCCCCTGCCAGAGCAGGAACACCCAGGGCAGCCCACACAGCAACAGAGCCGGGGGGGCTGGAAAGGCTCCTGAGCAGGAGACTCCACAACCTCTCTGGGCAGCCTGTTCCAGGCTCTGTCACTCTCCCAGGGAAGAAGTTTCTCCTCATGTTGAGGTGGAACTTCCCCATGTTTCCCTTTGCTACCATTGCTGCTTGTGCTATCCCAGGGCACCACTGACAAGAGCTTGGCCCCTTCTCCTTGACTGAAATGGGATATCTTTGGATTGTATTCACTGGTAGACAGTTTTGACGTTGAAGTCCATTTTTTTCATTGGTTGTTTGAAAAGAATACAAGGATCTGTTTGGGGTTTTTTTTTGTCCAGCTGAGCTTTCCCAGGGTAGTGGTTTCCAGCTGTATCTCATAGACAGGAGGAGCACAGGACTCATGCAGCAAAGTCAACCTCTTGGAAAAAAAAAAAAAGAAAAATAAATAAGTGCAGTTAGCTCCTTTGTCTCTTAGGCAACTGCAAAAATAACTCCATCAAGAATAAACCTGCAAACAAGGGTGGAAAAAAAATGGAGCGGTGTGAAGACATGAAATAAACTGGTTTAAATAGTCCTGTCAAGCTATTTCCTTCCCCCTGTGCCCCTCCAAGGCTGTAATGATGTGCTCTGATTCTCAAATGTGAATCTTGACTTGCATGAATTCAGAGATTCCATCTGCGTCGCTCTGAAAATTGCTAAGATAGTAATACCTGGATATTTTATGGCACATCCTTAAGTCAATAGGCAAAAGGTTTCTGAATAAAAGCCTTAAAATTACCTTATGAATTATTAACTATTCCCTGTATTAGCTTTGAATTATAAAAGCACAGAAAAATAGGAAGGAGAATTGAAAAACATCCATCTCAGGTTCTTTGAAAATGTAATACTAATCATTTGAGCAGTGTACAAATCTTTTATTAAAGATAAAAAGGAAGCCATATTTTTTTTTATTAACTTGAGGATATGTTCAATCCCCATGATTAAAAATCTCATTACTAACTCAAGTCAGGGAGGTAATTTAGTACTGAAACAAAATAGAAGGTGTTTTGCTGCCCATAGTTGTATTTAGGGTGAAGAAAACTTGGTTTATATCTACTTTTTTTTTTGTGAGGTTAGGTATTGCTAAGGGTGGATTAGACTTTTCTGGGAATGAGGGGGTTTTGCTGCAGTCTGCTGCTGAAGTGCTACCACCTTAAGAGGGGAAAGCTTGGATGAAAATTATAGGTACCTAGAGATACATTTTTGCTCTAGCAAATGTAGACAAAGCAAATGATTTTGCATGATTAGGTAACAGGATGTGCAGAAATTCAAGGTTTTATATGTAGGTACTACTCAGAGTGTAGCTATAATTGTCAAGTGATATCATATAGATATTTGTAGATGTTATGTGGACTATATGTAAATATTTTAGGAATTCTTCCCGTGTCACCTAGACTGATATTTACTGTTTGGTGTAATGGAATTGTACTGTTCAAAAAAAGCCCTTGAAGTGAAGGGACAGTTTACAATGATAAAAAATGATCCACTCAGTGATACTATTTCCAGAAATACTATCCTATGAGAGAGATATCGGCAGGATATTGATATATTTTTGTCCTTAACAAACATTAAGTAGGTCAAATATTGTGAAATGTTAGGCAGCTATATGGGTGCCTTGTACTTGAAAAGGGTAAATGTCTTAAATATTGAATTATGACCAGCATAAGTTCCAGTACTATTTATATTACATCCTAGACTGTAAAAATGGAGATAATACTGAATTTATTTACGTCACGGCAGCTGTGGAAAAACTGGGTTATACACACTTGCATATAAAGACAAGACATTAAATGGTGCCATCAATTCCTGCAAGCCAGCAGAAATAGCTTTTCTCTTCCTGATAACCATGCCTGGATGGCTCCCAAGGCTGAGTGCTAGTTTTGCACATCCCACAGGAAGTTTGGATCCTCTCCTGCATCGTGGGTGGAAAATGCCTGGTATTATCCTGACAGGTGCAATAGGTATTGAAACGTAAACCTCTCACTGCTCCTGGGTAACATATTGCCAGTCCTGGGCTTTGCTCCAGAGGAGTGTTTTGGGAGAAATTACAGATCTCGTGGTAAAGAAACATTTCTGGAAATAGGTTGCTTCAAAAATTTGGCAGCTCTTCAGACGTTCGAAATGTTAGAAGTAGTCAAGGCAGAGATCGAATGGTGGGTGGAGGGAGGTGAAGAAGGCGGTGAAAGGTGCATAATGTATTGTAAAACTGCGGGAGGGACAAACGGCATGGTCAGTGCAGCAGGGATTCCTGTGACAGTTGGCAACACTGTGATGAGCAAAGTTGTTGGGCACCTTTGCTCGTCTCGCTTGCTCTCGGTCCATTGTTGTAGTTCTGCCTGGATTTGGCGTTTGGTGGACTAAACACGTTCGTATTCCACTTGCCAATTTCAAAACTATTAAAAAATAACCAAGGTGTAAGAATATTTCCAGTTTCTTGACTTAAAACTATGTCTTGATGATTTCAGGAGAGACCCAATGTAAAACATTATACATGAGAGGTCTCCTCAGTTCAACAGGGACAGGGAAATACTACAGAGAGTCCAAGGGAGAGCTACAAAGATGATGAAGGAATGGAAGGTCTTTCTTAGGAGTAAAGGCTGAGAGCCCTGGGGCTCTTTAGCCTGGAGAAGAGAAGCCTGAGAGGGGAGCTTAGGAATGGTTACAAATCTCTGCAGGGTGGGGGTCAAGGAGAAGGGGCCAGGCTCTTGTCAGTGGTACCCTGGGATAAGATGAGAGGTAACGGACACAAGATGAAACACAGGACGTTCCACCTCAACATGAGGAGGAACTTCTTCCTTGGGAGAGTGACAGAGCCTGGAACAGGCTTCCCAGAGAGGTGGTGGAGTCTCCTGCTCTGGAGACTTTCAAGACCCCCTGGATCTGTTGCTGTGTGGGCTGCCCTGGGTGACCCTGCTCTGGCAGGGGGTTTGGCCTCGCTGATCTCTAGAGCTCCCTTCCAAGTCGCTTCCATTCTATGATTCTATGAAATGCTGAGTGACTGGAGAAGACTTTTTCCAGATGGTAGGATGGAAAAGCTGTTTTCTAGTGAGAAAAATTCCAGTAAGATCTAGCAAGTCCACTAAGATGCCATCATGTGTGGCTCTCTCAACATGTCCCATAGAATTAAGGTAGTTTGCAGAGCAGGAATAAATATGTCATTGTAAAACTGCAGGTCAAGCCTTAAATACGTTGTGTGTGTCTCCTTGTCTGGAGAGTTTCCAAACCCACCTGGATGTCATCCTGGACAACCTGCTCTGGGTGACCCTGCATTGGCAGGGTCTGGACTGGCTGATCTCCAGAGGTCCTTCTAGTCTGTGATTCTGTAAATGTATCCTCAACTCCAGAAGTTCCAGGATATCAGAAGGCACAGGAAACCTAGATGGGGTTCATACTGTTGTTTGTGTTTGGCCTGTGCTAATTAAGCTACACGAGTTTATGAGGAATGGCACAATAAGAAAAATGCCACCAAAACATCTTTTTAAAACTCTCACTTAAATCCATCTCCAAAGTGTTTTTTGTTGTCATAGTTTTGGCAGTTGAGGGAGGATCCTCAAGAGAACAAGAACTTGTTTTCTCTGGAAAATATGCTTTTCTTTCTTTTTTTTCTCCTATATTTGCACATAAGTGTTGTTATGTTTTCATTTCCATCTGGAAGGTACAATCTTCATCTGAGAACTTTATGTTGCAGCTTTATGAAATAGCATCAAAGTAGGTGATAATGAACACATTAGACATCTGATGATGATGATTAACAAGGCACTTTTAAGATCTTCCTTTATCACATGGAGGAATTTATATGTAAATCCATTTCATGCCAATATCTGCTCGGCCTGAATGCTTCCAGGATTTCTCCTGCTTTCAAAGGAAAGTTTCCATGAGTGTTTTAGATCAGGTTGGGAGCGTAACTGTCCACGTGGCTGGACTTAGCTTTGCACTTCAGAGACCCTCAGCACCAATTCTTTTGCTCTGTTAAGATGAAGGCTGCCCCTGCTCACTGATACAAACGCAGCTTAGGCTGCTCCTTCTGTCAGAGCTTGTGAATGACAAAGCATCGGACAAGGTGAATTAAAAAAAGATATACAAGTGTCTCTGCTAAGTGGGATAATTGTTCACTTCTGAGCTCATCTGAATTTTGTTTTTCAGATGTTTACCTTTGGGAATATGCCTGGCAACTAATAAGTATCTACCCTAAATGCTGCATTCTGGATTTCATCTGCCAGACTCTTCAGAAATCTTTGGTAAGTATATATTTGTGAGTTAGCTTGAGTTTAACTTTATTTTAACTGTGTTTCGTTTTAACTTCTCGTAAAGATTGTTGAAAAATCTGATTTTGAGAACCTGAGGAAAAAGCCAACAACCTGAAAGAGGAATAGAAAAATCACAGAGTATTTGATTTTTACTTTTTTTTTTTTTTCACAACACAGCCTGATAAGATGCTCACAAGACTTTGCAGTGTGTAAGAAAATAGCTCATTTATCAGGATAGTGCCATAATTGTGTTTGTTTATGGCTATGTGCATGCATGTGTTTGGTATGTAAAGACTGGTAAGTTTGAAAAGCCTTTAAAGTCAGTGCTGGAATATGTTCTGGCCCTGAAGAGGTGAATCTCTGATAGGTATGTGTTAACTCTAGAAACGCCACGAAGATCCTAAAAAGAGACCCATAAAGATGAGCAATTGGTGTTGAAAGGGAATGAAAAGCTGTATTTTTGTTAATGCTTAAGTTGGGCTCGAACAGATCACTCTAGACAAGGTCTGGCGTCTTTTGTGGTGATTGCTGCATGTTATGAGAAGGGCTTTTTGTTCAGGCTTTACCTGGTGGCTTCTCAAATAACTCTGTGGCTTTTCAGGCTGACGTTTCATGTCTTGGTCTGAACCCTGGGGCTACTAATGCTTCTTATTTTGACTTCATCCCATGCTAGCACAATGCCTTCCTGAAACCAGGTTAGAGGAAGACTGGGGGGAAAAAAAAGTATAGTTAGATAATGTATAGAAGATCCTTTATTACATTGTCTTTCTCCCACGTTCATCACCTGTGACTTGACATTTGGGGTACAACGGCAGGGAAACATTTATGTGCTGTTGTATAAATGAAACGGAGGCCAGTGGAGCACCAGTCCTGACTGGGGCCAGGGCAGAATAAGGGCTCTGTTTACAAGAAACCTTTAAATATGTATGCAAATGAGGACTCTTATGGAGAATTTAAGCAGATTAAGTAGGTAACTTCCGTTGATTTCATATGGAAAATCATGCTTTACATCTTACACTTACCTGCATTAGCTGTTCAAATCCATCACTGCTGTTTAACGTGTTTGAAATACCACCAGTATCTTCTCCCAAGCAACGTTCTCAGGTGGTTTGTGGATGTTAGAATTTTTGTAGTAACCCACACTCTCCAGACCGACATGTTTTTCCTTTCTAGTTTAATACTGGGGATAGGAGACCTGTATTTTTCTTTCTTTCTATGTGCTGGTATGCATCTGACAGGAGGGAGTGAATATCTCCTAACCAGATCACCAGGACATTCCCCACAGCTCTGGAGGATCCCTCTTGTCTGACATGGGACTGAACTGACATAGGAGGCGGCGAAAAAAGTCACAAACACAGGGCTCTTCATGAAACAGCGTTCAGGTTTTTGGGTTGGTTTTGGTTTTGGTTTTTTAAGTTATACAAACACAAAACTTGCATCATATTTACTTCCAGTTCTCAGCCTGGTGGTTAACAAGAGACTCGGGGCAAGACCTATAAGAAAGATGGAGACAACCTTTTTAGCAGGGCCTGCTGTGATAGGGTGAGAGGAGATGGTTTTAATCTAAAAGAGGAGAGATTTAGACTAGGTAGAGGGAATACATTTTTTCCAATGTGGGTGGTGAGAGGCTGGCCCAGGCTGCCCAGAGAGGTGGTCTCTGCCCTATCCCTGGAACCATTCCAGGTGAGGTTGAACTGGGCTCTGAGCAACCTGCTCTAGCTGCAGATGTCCCTGCTCAGTGCAGGAGCACTGGACTAGATGACCTTGGAAGGTCGCTTTCCACCCAAACCAGTCTGTGATTCTATAATCATAGACCAGTTGGGAGGGGGGGCGTTTTGCAACAACCTCTCCTGTTTAGGCAGGACTGCTCCACTTCTGGGAATCCCACAACCTGCTGGACAGCAGACATTTTAGGAGTTCCCCAGCAGATCACGGTTCATCTAATCCTTTTGGGTGTACTAACTTTAAAGTGATATTATGTTTTGACAGATGGTGTCATCTTCACCACAGACCTAAGACATGTTTAAGCAGATATTTGCTTAAAAACATGTTTTTGGAACAAAACAGTAAAAAGAAATAATAAGATGCACCGTTAAAGCTGAGTTTTACCATGTACGATATTATTTACCCCTAGCTTTGATGCAGGCAATATACACCAGGTGTGGCCAAGCCAAGCACGCTGCTGGAGTTGTACATTTACTCCTGGTGTTTGGGATGAGCAGTGTCCCAGGCAGCCTGATGCAGGCCATGGTAATGGTCAGTTGTCTTAACTTCTATAATTATGCTCTTTCCGTGAATGTTGTAAAACCTAAATTTAATGCAAGAGTCGGTGAAGTTTTGAGCAGCATACCTTAGTTTGAGTAGATTCTTCTGCCTCTGCCAGGAACTGTGCTTGGCTCAACGTGAAGCCATTTGAAATGAATGTTCAGTGCTTCACACCATCAAGATCTGATCATAAACCTCATATAATGGATGGGGTGTGAAACTCAAAGCTTTCATCTCTTTGAGACTGGGGTCTGTCTTTAACTGGTTCTGAAGGACATTTACAGGGATGCTTCAGGAACACTGGTCCCAACCCTACCGTGACTTACCCTAGTGTACTTATTAGTGATTCCTTCAAATTCCTCAGTGATATTCTCTTGGTGTAAAGATACTAAAGAAGCAGTCTTAATGAAGTAATCATAGCGAATATTACATAGGGGTTTACAGCCCTCAGGCAGAAGTCTCAGTATGATGATCTAATGCTTGATTTAAGAGAACATCTTGAACATATTATTTACATCAGATATTAGACCTTCTGTGCCAATGCCAATAGCTGCAACCCGGGGATTTATTAGCACCAAATATGCTATTTATTTAGAAGAAATACCTTGTAATACTTGAAGCTACAAAAATCATTTTGGAAATAAATAGCTCTTAATATAAGATAAATGATGGATGAAACCTAAGTTCAGACTGGCTCCCTGATAGATCAGGGATAGATCATGCTCTGCTGGAGATTCAATGTTACGTTAACGGGCTTCTGAAATCTCATTGCAATGGTTGTCTGGACTTTGAGACATTTCAGCTCTTCTTGTGTTTACTTAAATACGCTTAGCTCTTTTTCATGTTCAGGTAGCTTCCAAAACTTGAATGCTAAAAACTCAGGTAAGGCTGAAGAGAAACCAGTCATGGGTGGAAAAAGACATGGGCACAGCAATCCTCATGGGCAGGTCTGAGAGTTAACTGGGACTCACTGAGTTGACCTGGAAAAACCCATCGTGTTCTGCAGATCCCCGGAAAATCTTTCTATGGTGGAAAGAGATAATGCTTCCAGTTTGGTTTTAAACATTTTTTTTTCCCTTGATATATAACTGAGGATATGTTACCTTCCTATTGATATTTGGTGTTGTTCCTACTGATACTATTGACAATTATTTCTGAACCATTTTTGAGTGAGACACCTGAGCAAGTTTATATCCAAATAAAACAAGAACTGTAATAACTGGAGTGCTGGAGCACAAGCCTTGAGTGGTTGAGGGACCTGGAATTGTTCAGCCTGGAGAAAAGATGGTTCAGGGGAGACCTTCTGGTTCTTGACAGCTCCCTGACAGGAGGTTGGAGCCAGGGGGGTCGGGCTCTGCTCCCAAGGGACAAGGGACAGGACGAGAGGAACTGGCCTCAAGTTGCCCCAGAGGAGGTTTAGGTTGGGCAGGAGGAGCAATTTCTTCCCCTTGCGGGTTGTCAAGGGCTGTCCGAGGCTGCCCAGGGCAGGGGTGGAGTCCCCGTGAT
>JAAGNO010017232.1:0-10192 GCA_033439905.1 Ceryle rudis
AGGGCTGGAACCCCTCTGCTGGGAGGCCAGGCTGGGAGAGCTGGGGGGGTTCAGCCTGCAGAGGGGAAGGCTCCATCCAGGGAGACCTTCTGGTGGTGGCCTTTACTCTTGCAGATGTTGGACTCTGCCACCCCTCTCTTTGAAGAAAGGTCTGAAGGCATTTTGTCCCTGCAATACAGAAGCCAGTCTGTGCAGTTGGCTGCTCCCGCCACCTTCTCCCGTAGCTTTTTTCTTCTGTGCCGTGTCTGGCAGAGGCTGCACGGCAGGTTTGTGCAGACCACGGTGCCTCCAGACTTTGAAGAGTGAGAGGTTCTTCCTGAGCAGCAGGAACCACTCGTTCTCCCTGTATCACTTCATACTTAACCAGATGGGATTTCATTTACTCTTTTCTCTCCCAGTCACTCAGCCTCAGGAGGATTTTGAGCAATCAGCTTTCACTTTTGTCATGCTAAATTCTCCTCCCTCTGCAGCCAGCGTGGACCCCCACATGCATTGCTGGGTGACACCACCACCAGCGCTCCTCAGCTGAGACAAGCCAACAACTCTCTCCATCCTTTGTTCTCTTTTTGCTTATCAGAAAAAGAATCTTCTCCCTTATGCTGCAGCAACTGTATTTCTTTAGGAGCCTTTTGTGAAGGATCTTATCAAAAGGCTTTAGGAAAGCCAAGCCAATGATATCAACTGGATCGCCTTGCCCAAGCGCTCAACGATTCCCTCAAAGGACTTTAATAGGCATATGAAAGCAAGGCTTTCCTCCACAAAAGCTGTATTGATCCCTCCTCGTCATACGGTGTTCATCCGTATGTCTATTCATTCGGGGCTTTATTATGGTTTCTAACTATTTGTCCAAGAAAAACCACCAGACTTCCTGGCCTGGGCTGATAAGAGACCTGATACATCAACATCTCCCCGCTAAAACAATCTGGGCACCATCTGCTCTTTGCGTGTCTCCAATCCTTTGAGTCTTTGTAGTCAAGACGATTGAAGGAATTCAGGGTATCACGGGCTTCTCACGGATCACGGCCTCACGAGGGCACAGTTCTCTCTACCCTGCCTCTTACAGAGCCACGTTAGGCCAATTGTTAGGCCACCAGAAAAAAAGTCAACCACGTGGCAGCGGAGAGTTTGTGACCAAACACAGCTCGTTATGATTATCGAGTTGCGCGTGTAGGTTGCGGCGCCTTATCAAATTAATTACGGCAATAGAAAAATCCATTTTGTGCATATACTGCCCAGTGATTAATCGTCACAATCAATTATACGTTTCAAAATCAATGCTTCGGGTGGAATCACGAGGAGATTGGGTTATTTTTTTTTGCATTCGAGCGCAATAAACCCCAGAGAGCGATGGTTTTAAAACGAGATCTGGGCGCTTTGAGTATTGAAGTTGCCGACACGTAAAAAAAGCTACGAGGAGAAGACACTTTGACTGACCCATTGCCCAGGTAGAGAAGCAAGCAAGATACTTTCTCAGAGGAGGGGAAGAAAGAACAATCCCATCTTTCCCCTGTCACCTCCCCAGAGCAACAAGAAAAGCTCTTCGAAGATCCCAGCTGCCCCATCCAGGGAAAGAAAAAATAAATGGAGAAGACAGTAAAGATGGGGAGGGACAGGAATGCTTTGTGGTACAGCTCATGCAGGTGGGTGGTTCCCAGGAATGTTCTGTGGACTGGAAAATCCTACCAGAAGGGACATACCACACTGGTCTCTCAGTCTGGAAAGTGCAGTAGCACCAACTTTTAAAGGTGCTGCTTATAGAAAATTTAGAAGTGAATCAGCTGATAGAAACCATGAGTGAACTTTGAAAGAAATCCCATAATTTAGAAGACCTTCCAATGACCCAGACTTTTGAGGGGGATCTCTGGGTGACCCAGCATCCTTTCCAAACCACAGGCTCCATTTTGTCAATTTATTTCAAACAAAAACCAAGAGACTGCTGAGCCGCACGTGATCTAAACCACCTACGAAGCCCCAAGACAATGTGTTGCCCTCTAGGAGAGGTGGCAACCATGTCGGTTATGCTCCTTCAGAGGAAGGGTTCTCCAGGCCAGTGCCCACCCCAAACAAAGAAAAGAATTTCTTGCAAATGAAACAATACCCAAGCTAAGGGCTCTGCCACTGGAGTGGTTTAACCCCTCGATGGGGCCGTTCAGCAACCGTTTAATAGACCTATAGACGGTGGTGAAACACTGGCCCAGGTTGCCCATCCCTGGCACCATTGCAGGGGAGCTTGGCCGGGGCTCTGAGCACCCTGCTCTAGTTGCAGATGGTCCTGCTCCCTGCAGGGGGGTTGCACTGGATGACCTTGAAAGGTCCCTTCCAACCCAAACCATTCCATGACTCTATCACTGGAGCAGGATGAAGCTGGAGTGGGATGAAGCCGGAGCAGGAGTGGCTCCAGCCTCTCTCAAGCCATCTCACCATAAGGTTGCACAAACCCAGGGTGTTCCACACGTGACCCCAACCAGGCAGCTTTGGTCTTAAGTTTCTGAGCAGAGAAAATTCTCAAAGCTCTCAAAGGAAGGGCATAAGGGTCACAGTGTCCGTGCATGTTCTCCAAGCATGGACACAGCCAAGGACAAACCCAAGCCCTTATAGCTGCGACACCTGCAAGTGCCGCACAGGTTTTCTGAGGTCCCAGATAACCCTTCCCCTGCCTTGAAGTTGCCAGTGTCTGCATCTCCTGGCACATCAGGCCTCCCAGAAGCACTGGGTTTGATCTGACACTCAAGGCAGACTAAATAAGATCTTCCTGATGATTAGAGGAAGAAGCAGGTTCTTTACAGATCCACCTAAAGCTGTCACTGTACAAGTAACAGTTCACTTTCACCTCAACCTGGTCTCCATGGACACCGCAACGATGCTTTTTATCAATAGTACTTAACATGTGACCCTTTGCTCCAGGAAAATCAATGATGAAGGTTCTGACAGCCTTCTCGTCCTTTCTTCTGCTTCAGAGAGAGCAGGGATGACTAGTGCTCTAATCCTTCACGCTCCATCAGAGAGGTAACCAACAAAAAGAAAAATATTTCCTTTCTCTTTTACCAGCATTCCAAAAGAAACCACAAAATAAACCCAACTTCAAGAGGATTTTAGGAACGTCAGTTGGAACACAACGCAGGAAAGTACTGTAAAAAGGTTGCTCCTCACCTCCATTAGGAAGTCACCTTGAGCAGCTCAGCATGAGCTTGGACACCCAGCGCTGCCAATGTCTTGGGGATGGCAAAATGACAAACTGGGTGGCATGATCCCACCTGGTTCAACTGTATTTGATACGCCTTTTCCAGGGAGGATAGACATTGGCCTACCAATAGATCTAATCAAACCTGAATTGAACCTTGAACGTTTTGCCTGTACCGTTTCAAAGTTGTAGGGTATTTTAATTTTCCCGTTTGCATGATTATTTAGCAGAATAAGAAAAAGCTGAGATATTATCTCTTCGTTGATTCAAAATGGGGAGCATCAGAAATCTCATTACTCTTATCAAATCAAAGTTTCTGGATGTGAAAAGACTCAAGGAGCATACTGATAGGGTGAGAGGAAACGGTTCCAAGATGAAAGAAGGTAGATTTAGATCAGGTATTAGGAAGAAGTTCTTCACTGTGAGGGTGGTGAGACACTGGAACAGGTTGCCCAGGGAAGCTGCGGATGTTCCATTCCTGGAAACATTCAAGGCCAAGTTGGACATGGCTCTGAGCAACCTGGTCTTGTGGGAGGTGTCTCTGCTCAGGGCAGGGGGGGTTGGAACGAGATGATCTCAAAGGTCCCTTCCAAGCCAAACCAGTCTGTGATTCTATGATTTCCTAGGCTTGCAGTAGGACTCCAGCTGTACTCACCAGAGACCCTCTTTTCTCGAGCATCCAAACCCGTCACGGTACGTGCATGAAGGACACCGGAAGGCTCTTGAGGCCAAAGCTGGATTTCTCCCAGCCCCTCCTGCCGCCCTCAAGACCCTCCACTCCACCGCCCCGCAGGCAAGGGGCTCTCCTTCTACAACCAGCGTGTAAGCTGCAAATTAATTTACAAATACCTGTCGAGGCTGTTGGCAGTTGCCTTGGATACGAGCAATTTTCAAGTCCCTAACCATGGTGTTTCATAAAACCACTTTTTCTTTTTTTTTTTTTTGCCCCAAGAGAAGATAAGAAGAAGAAAAAGGACTGGGTGGATTGTTACGGTATGAAGACCTTTTCAGCCAATATTATCTCTTCGGGGTATTTCTTTTCTGAGCTGCATCCGCAAACAGCTCTTACGTTAAAGTCGCATGATCAAATACTTAAACCATTTGATCACCAGCAAATACTTAAAGCATTTGATCACCACAGCCTTAAAAAAAAAATAAAGGAAAGGGGTAGTGATGATATACTTCAGGATAAGAACGCCTCTGGGTGTCTTCACTAACTTGAAAAGAAGATGAAATACAAGGCTTAGAAGAGTCAGGAACCTCAGGCAAACACTTAGTTATGGTGGCAAAAGAGCAAAAGAAACAGAAGTGAGGCTTGAAAACAAATAACAAGGGAAAAAAAAAAAAAAAAAGTGGTATTTTTTTCTCTCCCTGCATATGTAGAAACTTGTAAGGCACAACTGCTTCCATCCTTTTGTTCCATAGATTAAAAACAACCACGCGCAAGGCAAGTGGGTGCCTCGTAGCTGGGTGACATATGGATGCTTTATAATAATCTATTTAGACCAGTATCTAAAGCAACCTTAATGTCTCCAAATTGGTGAGATGCTTCCTCTAAGTTTAGATGCTTAAAATGAACATCTCAGGCTCTTTTAAGAGCTGATGGTGAGCAAAGGGAATGGCCAAAGAACATCACCTGGCATAGTGATGGGGTTTTTTTTTTTAGGACAAGTGAATCTTGCTGGCGGTTTCTCATTTTATTAGGGAAGCCAAAAAGAGTCATTGCTCGTTGAGTTTTGAGGCATTTCTAGGTATTTTTAGGGCATTTTCAGACATTTCATAAGACAATTGAAACGAACATCTACTAATTTTGTAAGTACGTTTGAAAACCAAACCTTTTGAAGTAACTAAAGGACACCATTAAGTTGAAATGCTCTTTATTTTTCAAGAGCATCATATGCATGAAAATTTTCCAAGCTTTTACTTGGCATTCAGAGACGGGCACGAAGGTTCTCACTAAGGAAAAAAACCTGTCGTAGGAAACCCCACCCCCAATATATTTCCATAGCTGTAGTCATATAGAATCATAGACTGGTTTGGCTTGGAAAAGACCTTGAGAGGATCACCCAGTTCCAATCCCCTTGCCATGGGCAGGGACACTTTCAACTAAAGCAGGTTGCTCAGAACCCCATCCCAACCTGGTCTTGAAGGTTTCTGGGGATGGGGCATTGACCAACTCTTTAGGCAACCTGTTCCAGTGTCTCACCAACCACACAGTGAACGACTTCTTCCTAACCTCCAATCTACATCTGTATTTCTTTAAAATCTGTGTTTCTTTTCCTTTCGACTCATTCTTGTGTCGATGACGCAATTACTCACAAAGAACATTTGCTCCCAGATCTTCCTCCTTCCACTTCTGACCCACGGGACCATTTTAATTCCTATCAGCCAGGAAAGGCTAAATTTCACCTCCCTCCTTCCTAACCCCTGCTAAACACTGAAAACTTGTAGAGGGCTTCAGTCAACTCGAAGCGGAGCTTTACAGGTCCCAGGGATCAAAGCAACTATCAATACTTCAATCAAGTTTTCAATTACAAACACATTTAATTGATTAGCACTTAGCAGCACCTGTAGTTGGCTATCACTTTAATTACTGATTATACTGATTACTTCAACGATAGCTGCTTGAGAGCCTCGTCCTTAAGAGCTTAGAAAGCAAAGGGCACAATAATTTCAAAAGAATTAGGATATTAAAATTTGGATTAAAAAAAAAACCCCAACACAATAAATATTCCATTTTAAATAATGTTAATGTATGCGTCCTTATTATGGGGTGTTGGTATCAGAAGCTGCTCAGAGATCCCTCCAAGTCAGCCATCTTCTCCTTCCTCAGAAGATGTCCCTGCTGACTGCAGGGTAGGGTGGACTAGAGGAGCTTTAAAGGTCCCCTCCAACCAAAACGTTCTACAGAGAGCATCTCTTTGGGCCTCGTATGTAAAAAGCATAAAAGCAGTTCCCCAGCAAAAAGGCTCAGATTTAAAGGCTTTGTTTGGTAGCAGAAGAGATTTTTTTGGGGGGTTAGAGAGGTTAGTTAGTGGGTTGCCAAAGAGAAAGGAACCACAGAAGAGTTTGAGTTGGAAGGAACCTTTCAGATCGTTGAGTCCAGCCATTAACCCAGCACTGCCAGGGCACCACTGACCCATGGCCCTCAGCACCACAGCTCCACGGGGGGCTTTGAAACCCCTCCAGGGATCACGGGGACTCCACCACTGCCCTGGGCAGCCTGGGACAGCCCTTCACAAGCCTCAAGGGGAACAAACTGTTCCTCATGTCCAACCTCAACCTCCACTGGTGCCACCCGAGGCCGCTTCCTCTTGTTCAATTAATTTCCAGGAGAATTACTGGTGCACTATGAGGTAACGAAGGATCTTAAAGTTATGGATCTGGAAATTGTTGGGTCTCATCCTGCTTTTCAGGATGTATCTGGGGAAGGAAAGTCCCTTCTCAAGAAACGCAGTTAAATGATCAAAGAGTGGTGAAGTTTATGAGAAAAACCTGAAATATGACTGCACAGTGACCTTGTGCCTGGGAAAAGTTCGAATGAAATAAAAAGGGAAGGTTCCAGCCCTGTTCTTAAGTTAGTTATCAAACAACCAGCCTGGTCCTGCTGACTGTAAAGCTTAACTGAAACCAAAAATGGTGCGTGAAGACCCACAATTCAAACAATATAATACATCCAGAACTTGTGTCTCAAAGGTGACTCCTCCAACGTCCCAAGCAAATGCCGGTGGAAGGCTCCTAACGCCGCTGTCATATATTGAACGGCCTCAAAATAAGGAGCTTCTTGCAGCTATGGGCAAGGTTTTCTAGACAGACACAGAGGCACTTTTCACAGCTCACGTCTCCAAGGAAAAAGTGAAAATTTGGCATTTCATGAGAAATAAAGGCGCTGCTTTCCCAGGGGTAGGGGGAAATGGGAATGCTTAATCCATCTGGAGGACCAAGGGCGATCCCACTCCAGGGTCCCATTCCTCAGCTTACGTTCATTATTTTAGCATTTTAAAACCTGCCCACTGCTTAATTCCTCCCTAGTTTGTAGCCCAAGGCTGATGTTCTTCATTAATTCTGATAGATCATTAACTGTGCTTCTGCTTTCGGCTTTCCGAGTCTCTCGAACACCGGATGAAATACAAGGGCAGTCCAGGTATCACACGTTACCTAAAATACCTCCAGCTCCAGCCAGCTGTGAAAATTCATAATCTTCAGTAATTATTTCTAGCTGTATCTCTACATTTTCTATTTATTTATTTGTTTAATCATGTTTTCCTTCAAAATTCAAAGCGCTGGAGGTCCCTGTAATTATCACAGGACCCAGATGCCAAATACATCTGGGAAAGGTAAATGACTGGAAGTCAGCAGATGACTGAACACATTCTATTGATTTTTAGGATTCGTGACAAGGGTTCGTTCTGGATAGGCCTTTAAATTCTGTACCGATTGGCATCTGTTTAATTAAAGGCATTTCATTCCCTATGAACATTAAGCAGGGCTCCAGAAACCATCACATCAGACCTAAAAATGTATTTGCTATTTTCTACTTCTTCTAACGAACATTTTCGCTTTCGGGATCTGCAGAGCTGGATGTTCGGAATCAGCATCAGAGCTGCTGTTGGGACACTTCTGGTAGAATTTTTCTCCCTTCTAAAAAGCAACCTGAATTTGCAGAATTCACTGAGATTTGCCTAATTCTCTGCATGCTCAGACTCCAGAGTCCCTGATAAGTTTAAGGCAAAGCTCTCAGGCTTGAAAGCGTTGTCCTGAAGACCTCCTAGTAGATGTACTTATAATTGGTACCTTAGGTGTTATACAGACCTTCAGAAGGATATTCTTCTACGGTGAAGGGCACTGGATCTAGTCCAGCCTCAACGACTGCTTACTACTAGAGCTGGAAAGTTCAACTTTGTTATAAATCTGCTGCTGGACACTCAAGGTTGAGTTCATCCCAATTAATGTAGGTATATAGCTGAAGCATCCTAGTCCTTGGTCAGAGAAGGACGTATCATCTATCTGAACCACCTTCCAGGGGCTGCCTGCACCTGAAACAAGCAGCACTACCTTTCAGATGACTACATTAAGTGCCCAAATTTAGGTGGAATGATCAGAGCCAGGCACTCCGTTAATGAGGATTACATCTGAGCCGTGTTGGAAGAGAAGTTACTAACAAAATGACAATGGAAAGCAACAGAAATGCCACTGAAGGAGAGAATGAGGTAGGTTGGAAGAGACCTCTCTGGGTTATCTACTCCAACCCTCAAGTAATTATTTAACACTCGTTCAGACACAACCCATCAAGGTCAACATTTCCATGTTTCTGAGGATCTGGCCACCTTGGTGTCCTGCCATGGATGGCTAGAGGATGCTTCCCAAAACGAGAGCCCAGGGTCCACACTGCACTTTAGAGAGCGCCTGTCCTCATCAGCAGCCTCATTATCTTGAATTAAGACCATAACCGTGATTATTTATCTCTTTTTATTTAGACTGAGCCTTCTGGCCATGATTTTCTCAGGAGCAGAGCCCAGATTTGTAGCTTCACAGAGCAGAAGGAATCTCTGTGACCATCCCCTGCCCAGCATAACAGAGTCTGTAAGACTCCCCCGGATTAATTCTTGTCTGAATGGGATAAAGGAGAAAGCTGGTTTTGCCTGACCGTGGGAGAGGGGACAGCTCTGTTCAGTTAACCGCACAAACCCAGCTTATTTTTGGTATAATTTGGAAGTTTTATCCTATTCTCAAGAAGAGCTAGTCTTGCATAACACCACCAGAATGACTCACCGGCCAAACTCTGATGACAGCCCTGCTGCCCAGTGCCACTACATTAAAAAAAAAACCCCAAACTATTTTCCCTCCAGAAGCTTTAATGTCATAAAGTTACCAATAGAGGAAGGTACAACAGAGTTCACGAGCGAAAAAAACCCCAAAGAGAAATAATCCCAGCGACGTTCCTGAACAAAGCCCTCTAAAATACAGCGTGCGGTGACCCAAACAGTCCAGCGCCCGGTTGTTGTTCTTTGACGAGGCAATAAATACAGTGACCTTTAAAAAAGAGATTGTGGAAAATAACCTGTTACAGTAGCAGCTGGGGTTGGAATCCCACCTGATCATCACCATTAACCACCCCAGTCAGGAAAAGGGCAAAAAAAAATATGTCTCAGAATAGCAGAGGTAGCATTTTTCTGGCAGTTTTGACCCTTAGGGCTCTATCCTTTTCAAAAGGAAAGTTGCAGCGTAAGAATGATAAAGACAGTGATCTATTTGAGGCCCGCTTGCTCTCGTTATCACTGGCACAAGATTAGAGGCCCTCGAGGGAGAAGAACTGTCAAGACCCACCAAACTGCAAAGGACTCGTGATTCGCCGTGTAACTTCGCGCACAACCTGCTTGCTCGCTACGTAAATGAAGTGACTGGATTGAAAGCAACTTCTTTTATGACATCAGACCACCAAAGCATCCTCCCTTCATGGGAGGAGCTCCTGGGTGAAGCTGCCCTACACCTTTACTCATGCTGTTTAAGGGCTGGGCGGTGGAAAGACATCGTGGTGATGGGAATGGAGCCTTCACTGGAGTTTGAGTGGAATGAAGGATCAAGCACCTTCCAGGAAAATATCTATAAATACAAAGAAATGGTGCAAGTGCAAGGCTGGGACCTGTTGGAGCAGGTCCAGAGGAGGCCGTAAACATGATCTCAGGGGTGGGACACCTCTGCTGGAAGGCCAGGCTGGGAGAGCTGGGCTTGTTCAGTCTGGAGAAGAGAAGCCACCAGAAGGTCTCCCCAGAGCCCTTTCAGGACTTAAAAATTGTCTTTCTATCCAGCATAATTGACCCCTCTTTTAATTATAAGCCATCACCCCTTGTCCCGTCACACAATCCCAGCATGGTGGGGGTTGGAAGGGACCGCTGGGCATCATCTGGTGCCACCCCCCTGCTCCATCCAGCAGGCTCACCCAGAGCAGGGGGACCAGCATCCCATTGGCCAGGGGGGTTTGGAATCTCTCCAGACAAGGAGACTCCACAA
>JAAGNO010017233.1:0-11847 GCA_033439905.1 Ceryle rudis
GCTCCAGCATTCTCTGCAGCCAGAGGCCTGGACACCTGCATGCTTCTGAAGGACCTCTGTCTGGGTCACCACATTTTTTTCTGTCAGGAGCTTTTGTCCAGTTTGTAACCATCTCTAGTCCTGCACATGCTTTTTTTAGTAGCGCTTTGGCACAGGGTTTACCAGTGCTGATGCCACTGTCTCACTGTTTGCGGTCTGAGCCATCCCTTAGATAATATTTTTGATCTTAAAAGGTATCTTGCAAAACTTGATGCTGACAACTCAGCCTCTTGTATCAGACACACAAAGTTATCACTGCTGTTCTTCAGTTTATGAAATTAACATATCAGAGGCATATTCTCTCCAGGGATAGCAATATTTTTCCATGACGTCTGGAAACTAGTGTACTTACTTCTGTAGGTACTACTGTAGGATTTTTATCTTGGTGCATGTGCACTGCTCACACCCCATTAAATGACTTTTACAACAATCTCAGTCACACAACCCAAAGATATAGCTTTCTTGGAATGTGCAGAGCCCTATAAAGTCCTGGGATTTTGTGTGGGGGGTTTTTTTGGTTTTGGTTGGTTGGTTTTTATCAGGGTTTTGGGGGTTGTTTTTTGTTGTTTAGCAGTTTTTTTTTTTTTTTTTTTTTTACATTAATATAGACAGCAGAGCTTCTTCAGTGACAAACAACTGAAGTTTTACTGACAGCAGAGTGCTTGAGAGTTGGAAAAGAATCATTTAGCAAAATGTAACTATGGCAGCAACCAGTGTTCTATTTGTCATCATCTAGTCAAATGAGGTATTTAATTTAGAGTCACTTTAACAGCATAATCTGTTGAGATGCTTGAGAAGCAAAATGACACTCTTCTAAAATTTTCCTACTGCCATTTAGGTGATTCAAGTTATAAGCTCCATACAAATTCTCATTTAGAGCAATTTGACATTAAACTCTAGTCCCTTAAATATTATAAATGCTGCTGTCCTCCCATGGAAAACTGCTGTACTTTCTTGCCAATGAATGGGTTGAAATTGTCATGGAAATATCCATTTCATTTCATGGTAACTGCTGCATCTGATAAGGTATTTTCAGTTTCTTCTATCCAAGTTGCACCCAGTCATCAAATGCATGGATAAACAATTAATCGTACTTTCTGTTATTACATATGCATACAAGTATAAAAATTACATTCAGTCCATGACACTCTATCTTTAAATGTGTTTCTTATCACCCCAAAACAGGAAGACAGACACTAGGAGTGTAGATTCTTAAGCCACAAAATACTCAAGAGCACATATATGTGCCACCTACACAGGAAAACACATACACATGTACTTTCAAACTTGCAGAAAACCAATTGATTTTTGCTCATCTGAACCCTGATGAGGGTATACACCATCATTAGAATATAGACTATCGTATGCTGTTTACCACTTGCAAAAGAGACTATTGCAAATAAATCGTTACTAGATAAAATAGAAGATAAATGCAAGGTAGAAGAGGCATAATAAACTAAAGCCAAAGATTAAGTTTACTATTTAAATGAAAGAGGAAACGGGAATTCATGAGACACCATGCAGATTCACAACAGTACAAAGATTTTAAAAACAAGTATGCATCTTGGGTGTCAAATCTGGTCCCAGATTCTTTAATATAGAAATGCAAATCTGTAGTACTGCTTTGCAGTACAGTACAGTCCATAGAGGTTAATACATGTGAATTCTCCAGATATATAAGCTCAGTGAAAGCATACTTTTCAAGTTGAAGATTCAGTACAGAAATTTCTCTTTCTATTCTTTTTATTCATTTATTTTTACCTAACCCATCCTAATCCAATCCAGATTTAGTTTTTAAACAGCAAGGACCACCAGTGGCTTGTAAATGTCTTAGATTAGGTTGTGAGTTTTACTCTTTTTTTCTTTAGTTAATGTCAAATTTTTTAATCTGTCAGTGTGTCAACCTTCTTAGTTGATTTAAGAAAAAAATAATACAACCAGAAAAATACACAATGAGAAAGTGTACTGTCTTATTAAGAAAACAAAAAATTGAATAGTGAAAAGTTCATGTTATACTTAAATTTTGGACTAAATGATGAGGTTTAGACATTCAAATCATTATCTCAGTATAGAAAAATTAATTCAAATTAGATTCTGAAACCTTGACAGGAATTATTTTCTGCTTATTTTTAATTTACAAAGAAGTATTGAGTGAAATTGAGTTTTCTTTCCATCCAATACATACATCATAATTCTTTTCAGCAATTTTCATCAAATTACTTGTGAAAGATGGTGTAAACACAGGCTAATAAGTCTCATGTGTAATGCAATGGTCCTGCACACATACAGGACCAAAACATCTGAGATTCAAAGTGTTTGCTCACACTAGTAACTCTGTGAAGTTTGATTTCCATAATAAAGAAATAGTCTGGACTACCAAGACTTCAGTGCAAGAAGTTCAGTTTTGTTCATTATCCCCAAAGCTGAAATGACATATTATTTCTCTCAGTTTAGAAGAGATATTATCTGGTAATGAGGCAAAGCTCTGGTGTGGAAAGAAATCACTATGCAGAGCTGCTGAAATGAAGATAAAACATTCCATGTGTCAGGAATTTCTTTCTCATTAATTTCCATAGCGAATATGAAAAGTTTTCCAATCACTCCTAGCATCTCGACTGGAAGTTACATGCGCCACAAGCAATTATTGTGACAATCTATATTAAAAATAAACTCTAACAATAGATTAATATGATTAATATGTAAATAATATGCTCCAAAAGAGACATATGCAGCAAAGCCCCCAGATATTACATGTGAGACATTCAGACATAAAATATGATGAGAAATCAGATCAAATAATAAAGCTCAATCTTTTGTATTATATTGAATGTATTTTAATTGTTTGCATCCAGGTAACAAGTGCATTAACTTAATGACTTAAATGGAAACTCTCAGCTGGCCCCTTTTCCTCCCATCACCCAAATCTACATGTCTACTTCCACTTTACATCTGACCAAACAACTTTTCAGTTTCCTGGATATTTTGTATACATAGAACTTGCACTCTTTCCTGTAGCAATTTTTTTTCTTTCATGTCCTGATTGTCCGTATAGTCCTTAATTCTAGCACAACTCAAACCAAGACAAGCTCACATAGGTATTTCAGAGCAAATTTCTCAAACACTCAATTTTATGTCTCACTGGTATAAGCATACTCATCCTCTTCCTACTCACATTAGCCTTTGGGTTAGTGCGAAGCATGAAGCAGTCTTCATGGAGAGTTAATAATTATGTACACTGAAAGTGTATTAGGATGGCCTGGGAGAGAACATTAGGATTTTTTTTGTCATATTAGTTGAAGAACAGAAGTAGATTAAGGATGAACTGGGCAGAGATTATAAAATTTGTAGTCGATACACAGGACAGAAAGATATGTTAGAGGAAAGTTTTTATTTATTTTAAACAATTCACAGCAATTTCAGTTTGCTAACAAATGGAAAAACTTTGCTTGGTAAGCAAAACTAAACTGTATTGCAGGCAAAATGCTTGACTAAAAAAAGAAGAAGCCATTGCCTCATCTTTAGAAACATCTCAGAATATGATTTTAGTATTACAAAATATCATATTCTTCTTCTAAACTGCATATTTTGGAGATAAAGAGCACTGAAGTTCCCTCAAGGAATTAATCCAAATTCTAAATGTCTTATACATTTTTACAGTCCAAAAGAATGCATCAAATATCAAATGCAAAGTATTATCCATGAAGAACAGAACTATGATTTATCTACTCTCAGTACATGGTGCCCTGCAGACAAAATTGACAAAGCACAAATATGCATAATGGAATGATAAATCTTACTGTCAGTCCTTGTATACAACCTAATCACTGATGTCAACAGAGAGATGCTTTCAGAGCTCAGGAGGCTTTCAAGCAGCAGTTTGTTTCTTCTTCCCTATCAGAGTAATATATAGAAAAGGCTGCTTGGTTTTGCATGTTCAGTGTCACTGACTTTGTACTTGGCCTTTTTCTTCAGGGGACCTTAATCTATCATGCACTTTCCCAGCTCTTTTGAAAGAGTTCACCATATGAAGACACACTGTGGAATTATTCTGGGGGTTAAGCAACCCTCAAGTCTCAACTCTTCATTCACGTAGTTTTAATCTCAGTGCCTTATGGTCATATGGTCCTTATTAGAAAATGGATTCCCAATATTTGTTTATCATCTCCTTTTCAAGGTAAGAAAACTGTGTGCAGTCACTCCCTACCTTATTCCTCCTGTCCTGGTGTGTTTTCACCCCATCAGCAAAGAAGATTTCTAATAACTTCAAGAGTTGATATTCCATTAAGAAAAAATGTAGAGGTAAACAATTTATGACCAAAGAAACTCACCTTCCTTGAATACTTTTCTGAGCGTGGAATCCTTGGGATACTTCTTCTCCTTATAGGAATACGCATCTCAATCATAAAGCTTTTGATAAGGTATTAGCTACAGGTAACTTCATCTTATTCATCAACCTGAAAAGCTATGTGTAGCTCCGCTTCTTTTATCTTGATGAAGATCAGCTAGGACAACAACTGTAAATGCACATTTTTATTTTAAATGCTTTGGGATTAATATAAATACTAAAGGTAATTTGTGTTTATATCCACATTAAACAGGGTGTGTGTGAAAACAGTTATAGCCTTCCTCATGGCATTCCTTTGTTATGTGTGGGGATGAAGTTATCAGAATCTTGAAACAAATACTGAGTGTATATATGTACTATATTGGTATTGTACAAACTGGTACAACAACTCTGATAATTCCCAATGTGGCTTTATATTTTGATAGCCTGCCTGCACATGAAAATTTTGCCTCTGGTAACAGTTGATCAATACTAGTTTCAGCTCCTGTGGTTTCAATATAAAACACCTGCATTCTTTAAAATGTCTTTTGCCTATGAAAACCAAGACAACTAAAGTAAGCTGTGTTGCCTAAGAAGAAATCATATTATATTATACAATTAGATAGACAATTTTACATTGAAAAAAAGATGATTTAGAGGCAGAATTTTGATACAGAAATAAAAAATACATATCATCTCATTCTGGTTTATTATAATTTAGTCTAATATTCCAAAGTATGCAATATTTAGTCATTGAATTCATATTTTGTCTGTGTTTTTTCTTCACCATTTTTCACAGCGGCAATTCAGTAACTTCCATAATAAACACTACTGAACTTTTTGTTTATTATATTTGATACTTGCTGCATATGTTAGCCTTGTCATATACCAGAAATAATTGGCAGATATACCTGAATGTCTGCTGGTTAAATACAAAAGTAGAATTATTATTTTTACTCTTTTTTTTTTTTTTTTTTTATAAAGTAATGAATATATAAGACAAATATTAACGTTGTAGCTGTTTGAGCTGAATCGTACAGGTGATGATACAAAAGTGCGTTTAATACAGCAGGAGGTTGTGCAGCCATCCAAAGGGATCCTGAAAAGATGGAGGAATAGGTTGACAGAAACCCCATGAATTTCAACAAGTAGAAATACCTTGAGGACAAATAACTACAGACACCAGTACAGGCTGGGTGCTCACTGGTTTGAGAACAGTTTGACAGAGAAATTTCTAGTGATGCTTCTGAACACCAAGCAGAATCAGAGCCTGCAATGTGCCCTCATGGCTAAGAATGCCAACGGTTTGCTGGACTGCATTAGGAAGAGCGTTGCTAGCACGTCAAGGGACAATCCTTTCTGTTGAGCTCTGCTGAGATGCATCCAGAGTTTTGGGTGCACTGTTGAGATCCTCCGTACAAGGCAGCAGTGGGCATGCTGGCATAACTCCAGTGAAGGGAACTGGAGTATATGCCCTAAGAGGAGAGACTGAGAGAGGTGGGACTGTTAAGCCTCGAGAAAAGAAGGCTCAGGGGTATCTTATCAATGTGTATAAATACCTGATGGGGGGGTAATAAAGAGGAGAGAAGCATAGGATCATAGAATATGTCAAGTTGGAAGGGACCTGATCACTCATTCAGTCCAACTTCGTGCTCCTTGTAGGACTTAACTACAACTAAACCATAGGACTAGGAATGTTGTCCAGATGATCCTTGAACTTTGACAGGCTTGGTGCCATGACCACTGCCCTGGAGAGCCTGTTCTGGTGACTGACCACTCTCTCAGTGAAGAACCTTTTCCTAATGTTTAGTATGAACTTCCCCTGATGGAGCTTCATTCTATTTCTTCATGTTCTATCACTGTTCACCAGAGAGAAGAGATCATCACCCCCTCCTCTGCTGACTCACTTGAGGAAGTCATAAGCTTCGACTAAGTCACCCCTCAGCCTTCTCTTCTCCAGGCTGAACAATCCAAGTGACCTCAGCCTCTCCCTGTAAGTCTTGCTTTCTGAGACCTTTCACCATCGTTGTCACTCTTCTCTCGAAACACTATAATAGTTTGATGTCCTTCCTTATACACAGGTGCCCAAAACTACACACAGCATTCAAGGTGGGACTGCACCAGTGCAGTGCAGAAGGGGATAATCACCTCCCTCCATCATCTAGTTATGCTGTGCTTGATGCATCTTGGGACACGGTTGGTCCTTTTGGCTGCCATAGCACACAGTTAACTCATATTCAACTTACTATCCACCCAAACTCCCATAGCTCTCCACAGGGCTGCTTTGCATCCTCTTATCCCCTGTTTTGCACATTACCAGAACTGCCCTGTCCCAGGTGGAGAATCCAGCACTTACTCCCGTTACATTTCATAAGGTTGGTGATTTCCAATCTATGTTTGACTGAATGTACACAATTCTATGAAGTCAGACTTTGTCAGTAGTGCCCAGTGACAGGGCAAAAGGAAATGGGCACAAACTGAAACACAGGAAATTCCATTTAAATGTAAGAAAACACTTAGCACAGGCTACCCAGAGAGGTTTTTGAGTCACCATTGTTGGAGATATTAAAAATCCAATGGGACATGACTGTAAGCAACCTGCTGTAGGTTATGACCCTGGTTTGTGCAGGGGGGTTGAACTAGACAATCTCTAGAGGTCCCTTCCCACTTCAACCATTCTGTGATTCAAACTTCAAGATCAGAGGTGAAATGAACAGTTTCTATGTGTGTTATGATTAATAACCCAAAAAGTTACAGCCAAAATGAAAGAAAGCTTATTTTTGACATTAAGGAGTCTCTTTCACCCTTATGCAGTAAAGGACTTCATTGCAAAGGTTCTGGGCTTGCAATTAAAATGATGAATGGACTTTATCAAGTTGGAGCATTTTGAGCTTTAGAAATTTTCAGAGATCATGATAATTTTTTGAACGGCTCTCTGCATGTTATATAGTCCAGCCTCTCACATTCTGTCAGCTTTGCATTGATTTAATGATTATGTTTATAAAAAAATACTTCCACATGCAGTGAGGCTTCTCTGAGCAACTAAGAATACATTCACCATTAGCCATCAAGCTCTGCATTAGATCTTAAATAAACAATGAAAAGGTCCAGAGGAAAAAATTCACAAAAAAATGATATTTTACTTTGTTAGGGAAAATAATCTTGAATAAAGTCTCTTTCTCTTCATTTATGAGCTAACGTATCAACATACATCTCAAATTATGATTTTTGGAAGAATCTGAACAGAACACCATTTTCTAATGTAGACATTTCTACTGTCTAAGTTTCTCATTCATATTTAGTATACGAACTGTGGTGAGGATTGGGAAGATGATCTGTGCCAGAACCAGCAAGTGAATGCATAACAAAAACTAACCAACCAAACAAAAACCCACAAAAAATCCCACAATAAAAAAACAGTGGGGATGAATGAGGAGTATGGGGGAGGCAGATTCAGCATTATGTGTTAGAAAGTGGAGCAGAAAGGAAGAGAGAGCAGAAGAGACACAGCAAATGGAGTGGATTGAAATAGGCCAGAGATAGAAGATGATCAATATTTTCAACCTGCTGCTGAAAGATAGTTGAAAAAAGTCTTTGTCTATTGGTAAACACATGTTGAAGCGTTTTCCTGGGAGATTGTCCTGTCAGTAGTTAATAAAAATGCAGAACAATCCAATTTATATTGTGAGAAGGTCACTATGCTATTCATGATAAAATAAGAAAATCCGTGCATGGCTGAATGCTCTGTGATTAACAATGCTTTTCATAAAGATGTCTGGAGACAGAGAGTTATGTATCTGAACAACTCTAAGCTCTAATAAGGGAGTACCTGCATTCAAAGAACAAAGCTTGACATTTATCTTCTCTGAAAAAATAAAAAGATTGAAAATAAATAGTTTTGCTTGACAGCATTGAAACCTCTTCATGATTAGCTGGAGAAAGAGATTAAATATCGTTAAAAGGTCATAAGAACTTGCATGGCCTGAGAACTATCAGGGACACAAATATAAGAGAGGTTGGAAAATAGAGCCTTGGAGAAAAATATTTTACAATTAAATGTCTTAACAGATGAGATGGTGCTTGGAATGCAGGCACTGATATAAATGAGGAAACATAAATTGTTTTTCATTTTATTTTGAAAAAATTCTTTGTACAGAATTAAAAAATCTACCATGAATCCTCAAGTACTTTTAAAGTTATGTAAATAGTTTCTATGAATATAAAATCAGCCTTCATTCTGCTCTAAAAAGTGACATTACTCAATAAATCAACACTTCATAAAACTATTGGATTAGTTGTTTACAAATGACAGAAGATATTTATATTTTAAGCTGTCTAATAGAACTTCCATGGGTTTTGCACTACATACTGCCTTCTTTGTATAAATATAAGCTCAACAGCTTAATATTTTGATTGTAGCTATAAAGATGTTTTGACACTTTAGTGTCTAAAATTCTACAGTTTAGTTTAGGTTCATCTAATAAAAGAAAGACTTTTTTTTTTCCAGAGATTCCCAGTCTTTTCTGGTTTATTGAAGAAGCATTTTTCTAGAGCCAGGGGAAATTTTTTTTGGACTTAGGAAGCAGAAATAATATCTCTAAGGACTGGCAGTTGCTGGAAATTTAAAACCTTTAAATTAAATACTGTTAACACAGAGAATAAGTTAAGAGTAACTATGCAGGTTGGTAGAGCTATTTTATTGAAATAAATGTATTATGTCAGAATTCATAAAAGTGTTAGACCAAAGATGTATCAAAAGCCTACAATTAACTTTTAAAACATTTTGCCCGTGGATTTCCAAAGAAAATGTGAAGCATAAAGAAACTTTTATAAGACTGTAATGAGTTAGAAAGCAAGATTTCCCCATGGCAAGAGTTTTTAAGATTTTGAACTCCAAATCTTCTGAAACATGTTTCTTCTGTTTTAATTTAATGGAAAGTCTCAGCAGGTCTCCATAAGTACCAAAGCGTGTCTCCACTAAAACAAGAAGCAAAGAACATGGGCTCAGAAGGGCAAATGATCTAATGATTAGATTCTTTGCTGTACATACATAAATTTGTCTAGCTCCTTTCTGAACCTGAAAATACTGTGTCTTTCCATAAAGTCCTAGGGTAGTAAGCTTAGATGTTCATGACCTGCTGTGTAAAATCATACTTTCTTTTACTTATTTTGGAAACTGAAGGAAAACCTATCAGTTCTATCAATTGTCTCCAGGTTCCAAAACTGGAAGAACTGAGTAACAGTTCCACTGTCACCTTGTAAATGCTTTCATGGGTCTGTAAATCTCTTAACATATTTCTCTTTAGGGTTTTCCTCTCCAGACCAAAAAGCCTCAGGTGCTCTCATGTAGTATGTGCTCATGCTCTATTCCCTTCATCATTCTAATTGTGCTTCTGTGCAGCTTCTTTAACTCCAAAATATGTTTCCTGAAATGCATAGACCAGAACTGCATATGATAAAAATTTTATATAGCAGCAAAAAGGCATCCTCGTTCTGGTTTTCTGTACCTTTCCTGATGATGGGCAACACTGTTGTTAGCTCCTTTGGTTCTGCTGCACATTGATCTGTTAATGTCTGAAAACTGTCAATGGCTCAAAACCCTATTTCTTGAGTTGTAATTGCAAGTTCCAAGTTAATCATTACACAAGAATGATTTGTGATATTTTTTCCTATATATACTGTTTTTCATTTATCAATTACTGAAACTGGTTCTTCACCTTTTGCCTACTTTGCCTACTAAACTTTCTGAGGGTCTTCCAAATTTCTTCTCCAACAGTGCAGCAGTCAGACACTAAATATATTTTGGCATCATCTAGAAGAGGTGGAACTTTCATTGTGTTCTTCCTTCTCCATGTAATTGCAGAAGAAGCTAAACAACAGATCTCCCCTGAGCTTTCATCCCTGGTGGATCCATTCTTAGAGGACAGCAGAGCCTAAATTTATACTCAGGCTGATAACGGCTAAGGAAGGAAATACAGAGTATGCTAAGATATGACTTTGGAGAAGTAGTAAAACAACATTTCTCAGGCTCTTTATCCTGCAGTTCAGTGCAGTCAAAGCCATAAGGTATCTATCTGTCAGGTGGAATGGATTCAGTTTTACAAGTGACCAGGAAGGAAGAAAAGAAGGAAGGAGAGAAATTTAAATTTCCAGTCAGGAAAGTTTCCTGAAACAAACTCACTTTAATTTTTGTGAGCCTTACCTGACTGAGCAAAATTGCCTGGATGCTTTTCTCTCCCAAATATTCACTACAAGTATTTTTTCCACAGAGGAGTCTGAAATTACTCTGTAATTGCATCTGCTCAATTTGAAAGTGTTTACAGTGAGTTTTGTTATACATGCTAATCTATATTTCTGAGTATCATTTTATTTCTTTGTATTATATTCAGCCTATCAGATTTTCTGCTAATTGACATATACTTGATCTCAGCAAATAAACTCTTGGTTTTATTCATCCATCATTGGTGAAAATTCCCCAGCAGCACATAAAAATGATCATGACTTGAAAATACTAATCCCTGATGGTCTTAAACTGATCTGTCCACAGACTAAACCCCATTTTGTTAAATCATTTTTGTGGAAATGGCTGACTTTTATGAAGTACTTTGCTTTCACATAACATCGATAAGACATCAATTAATTCAAAGGACTCCTGCTACCTAGATAGGAAAGTGTTATCTCTATTTTTCAGATGGAGAAACTGAAAAGTTGAAGAGGCTTCCTAAGGCTGTAGGATAATAAGATAAAAACAGAGCTGATTTTACTTTTCAGCTCTCCAGTGCTGGTATATAGTCTAGAATTATAAATGTCAAATATCCTATGTAGTTAGCACATAGTTAATAGGATAATAATAGATATGTTTTTCTCATGGAGGAAATATAAAATAAATGTAAAATCGGCAAAATTTTATATCAATCTGTTACTATGTCTGACATTTTGAGCATATATTCAAAGTGTGGGAGGAGAAGGGTAATTTTTGTCTTCTTTCCAGCATGTAGTCAAACCTTTTTTTCACTGTCTGCAGGCTTAGATCTTTTACAGAGTTGTTCTGAGAGAAAATTTCTTACTGACTTCTCATGTTATTGTAAAGTATCAGACTAACAACCCTGGAGAATAAAGTTTTTTATGTATACATAGACTAGATACTGTGCCGCTTTTCAAAAGGTGGTTAGGGTTAAAAGGGTTTAAAAATGAACCAGATCAAGAAGCAAAACTATGATCAAAAGACTGATTGTATCTTGAACTTCCAACTACATAACAAATATTCATAGTTTCTTCTCAGATTAGAAATGAGATACCAAGGGTTACTTCCCCTGTACCATTTGTGTTTGCAAGTAGTAGGTTTTATGTAAAGAAAAGGAATAGCAAAATTTAGCTGAAACCCTGTTGTAATGCATCTTTAGAAGAATGGACATGTGGTCCATCCAGACTCAGTATTGTCTTG
The DNA here is from genome assembly GCA_033439905.1 of Ceryle rudis. Lineage (NCBI taxonomy): Eukaryota > Metazoa > Chordata > Aves > Coraciiformes > Cerylidae > Ceryle > Ceryle rudis. The sequence continues at coordinate 11,808 of JAAGNO010017233.1, forward strand.
ACATGTCTGGGCTTGCCCTAATATAATCAGGCCTGAGGGG
>JAAGNO010017235.1:0-13869 GCA_033439905.1 Ceryle rudis
ACCGGGCTTTTTCACGCAGCCACCCCCTCCCCTCATATTTTTTTTTTTTTTTTTTTACCCCCCCTTTACAAATATACCTGCCTGTAAATACCCATCTACACCCGGCTTCTCTCGGGGCTCTTTTTCCGCAGAGGCCAAATACCCCATCCAGCGGAGTGTCCGCCTTGAGTAGCAGGGTAGAGCCCCGCGGCCAGGGGATCCCTCAGCGACCTCGTTCCGTCTCGCCCGCCGGTGCCGCCCCGGCAGCGCCATGGATCACCAACCGAAGTTCTTCGAGAACCTCTCGGGTACCGGGAAGGCCATCGGGGTGCTGACGAGCGGCGGCGATGCCCAGGGTAACTGCTCACGCTGATTACTCTGGGATCTGGGGAAGGAGGAGGGGAAGACGAGGCAGAAGGCTGAGAGGAGGGGGGGAGAGCTGCGGACACGATGGGGAACGGGGTCAGCGGAAAGGGAGGGTGAGATGGGGAGCCCTTCGGGGGATCGTGTGCTAGAGACAGGAAGGCGAAGGGCTTCCCAGGCAGGCAGGGCGTCCGTGAGGGAGGCTGGGGTAGGAGCCGGTGGGTGTAGCAGCGTCTGCGAGAAGGGAGTAGGAAGCAGGAGCCGCCTCAGGGGTGGCGGCGGGAAGCCGCGCCGCCAGGCGCACGTGGAGGTAGTGGAGACACAGGGGGGTGAGGGGAGGCGGAGGGGTCTGGGACTGGGACACACGACATGGCCGTGGTTCTCAGGTTCCGCTTTCGGTGCTGGCTTTCGAGCTGTCTCCTTACTAAGATTATTTAAAGGATAAATCACTTTTGCGCGGCCTGGGCCCCTAAGCTGCAAACACACCCTCATCCTTCCTCCTCCCTTTCTGATCACGTTTCCTCTGAGCTCGCCTTGGTAGGGAAGTAGGTAGAAAACAAACCAGTCATTTTTACCATCAAAATGCCTTCACCTCTCGGGAGATGGTGGCGAGAGGAGGGAGGGAGGATGGCTGATGTGAGCGCGGGAGGAGGTCGTGCTGTCTTGCACGGCGGGTGGGAGGCTGGCTGCGCTGCTGGGGCTCTGCCAGCCCTCGCCTCATCTGCTTTTCACTTCATGTTGGCACCGGGAACACGGTGATGTTCCTACCCGTGATTTAGAACGTTCAGATGGTAGTTTACTCTCTAGTCCCGTAGGAGTATGTTGGAAACGTGTTTCACCTCCTTACATCTCCTAAGTGTAGAGGGAGTCAGCTACAGGGCAGTGAACAAAAGATCTATTATGAGGGAAGGGAAAGAAATTTGATCGCAGTATACACTCATAAAATCATGTTTTCCAACACTTTCCGTTCCGCTTTTATTTTTTTTTACCAGAAAATCTCATTTATATTAATAGTTTGACGTTTCAGTTAATTAAGATTTCAAATGTGCATTGCTCCATGCTACTTGAGGAGTCTTGCTTTGCTTTTGCCAGAGGAGTTGTTTAGTAATGATTGCTTCTGGCTCTTTCCCTTATATTATGATTATTTTGATTGCTTTTTTTTTTTTCTTTTTTCCGGGAGTGTCTCTAAAGTACTTTCACTTAAAGAAGAAACGTCAGTCTTATTCGCCTTTGCGAAGAGAAGGGGGGTGCGGTGGGGATGGAAAGGCCTCTCTTTCCTTTCCGTGTGGGCTTGGTGGTTTAATGACCAGTTTCCCCAGCACCTTACGCGGGGCCGTGCAGGGACCAGCCCACTCGCGGCTGGGGCGTTCGCTCCGATTTCCCCGGGCGCCAGCGAGTCCCGCAGCCGCCTCCTCCCCTTGGCTTTCCCAGCGCGCCCATGAGGTGGTAGCTTGCGTGGACCAGTGTCTCCGAGCTCCCTCCCCGCCGCCGGTGTGTACGTGATCCGCTGCGAGTCGCTGCGGATTCCGCCTCTTTGCGTCATCTGGCTTGGGAGAAGCATCCTCCCTCCCGCTGCCCTGGGGGATAACGGGGAGCCCCCGGGTTTACCTGTAACTCTAATCGGTGGTGGAAGGGATTTGGTACCAGTTGGAGAGGGGAAATGTTGCAGTTCCGGTTAAAAAAAGCAAATTGATCCCCGTAAATGGCTTCTGTTTTCCCTCTCAGTGGGAGTTAAACTTACTCAAGTTCTATCCCCAGTTTACTCTGTGTCATCGATTCCACAGCTAAATGCTTCAAGGGGGGGACTATGAAGCGAGGCATCTCTGTTTTAATGGTCTGGTCGCCAAATCGCCATTTTAAAGTGCGACAGGGCATTGCCTCTGGCAGCAGTAGCACGTTCAGCAAGGGGCTGAGCCCTGCTACTTGTTTCCGCGTGGCTGGAGATTATATAATGCAGCAGCAGATGTATCTCTTTTATAAAAATTATTAATCTGCACTTGCTACTATGCGAATGAAAGCATTTAAAGGGCTTGCAGGATCCATGGGTGACATCTAGACTTTATCATCTGGCAGCTCGCAACTGCAGCATATTTACATGGAGAGAGATAAAAGTAACAGCCTATGAAAGTTACTGTCCGAGGAGCGAGGTTGTCACAAAAACCAAACAAAGAAAACTGGATGCCTTCCAAGTCATTTTGAAGACAGCATTGTCCTAACTTAGAAGAGCAAGGAAAAAAAGAATAGAATTTGATCGTTTCGGCTGAATCACACAACCCGTTTGAGGTTCATAACCCTTAATATCTTGGTCACAGTATAGACCTGCAAAATATGCAACCTCAGGTCTGTTGGCATGCTAGGTTAGGAGTTAAACAGGAGACAGAATGAGTCACACCCCGTCAAGGTCATTTGCACTCTGTAGGGCAAATATGTTAGGGAAGTTCTGAAGTATAAGCAGAAGGTTATATGCTGCTGGTTCTGCAGAGCTGCTTGAAAATGCGTGTTCAAGCCAACTGTATGCGAGGCAAAACTACTAATTCTGAAGTTGGCAAAAAAAAGGTACTAATATATATATAAAAAATCCAGTTCCAGTCTCCTGGTTTGTTTGTTAATTTTTTTTTTAAGATTTTTTAGACTCTAGAAATCCTCAGAATATCAATAATGCAAACTAAACTCACAGGAAACTTGAGGAGAAAGAGCATCCATTAGTGTGGCGGTAAACATGTCATCTTTGTACCAGTAGGTGCCTTCATTTAGAGTGGACTGTAACTCTTAGCCTAGAACAAAAGATAAATGAAATTATTTTAAAAATGGAAGTTACTCCTTTTGCTGTTATTGTCGTTGTAATAATTTCAAGTAGCATTACATGAACTACACAAACCTTTCTATTTATATGACATGTTAAGCTTTATGTTACTTCCCCACAGTTGTGGTACTTGCTTGCAAGGGTGTTTTGTTTGTCTTTGCTACCTGTGTGGTATTAAATGCGTATGTCATTCTGGAACTATTATGGTTTAGTCAACATATTGTAAACTCGGGTATATTATCTTATTTGGTAAAGAATGTATTCATGGTTTATTTCACAGAAAACAGTGTGTATTTTGTGCACTTAAGGTTTCCAAGTACTACATTTTGCAGCCCATCACTTTAGCTAGACAGCTGTTAAATTGTGAACTAAACCAAGTACTTTCCACCATAATCAGAAGTACCTTGAGAGGCAATAGAAGTCTTAAACTAATTCTCAAAACTGAAGTCTTAGTTCTGTTTCTAGACCACTTCCAAAAGGCAGTGGTTGCAGCTCAGAGAGGTGGACTAATAAATGGGGTTTAAGTCACACTTCTGTCTTCACTTTCTGGGACTTTCTGGCCAAGGCTTCAGATCCACTGGTTGTATTTTATGCTGGCTGCCAGTGGCTGCCACAGACAATTTTGGTTGCCATAGGTCACTTACGCTTGTACAGCCTCCCATCAGACTGTGATAGATTGTGTGGCTCAGCGGTAGGAACAGTGTCACCTGAAAGCTTCTGATGGAGGCAATTAATTGTGTACTGTAGGGGGGTGATGTGTTTGTGGCTGCTTTGAGTGGTTGACCAATTTAATGGCTCAAGATTGTCTTTGAAAGTGACTTATTTTTGAGATAAACTCAAAGATTTAGTATTGTGGAAGACAGCATAAGTAAGGGATTTATGGATTACTTGGTAATGCTCTGGAATGTCATAGACTATGACTGCTGAAGTAGAGATCTACGTATCTCTGCATTTGAAGCATTACAGACTGCCCAACATTTCAAGGCATATTAAATATAGTAGTGCAGACATACTTGTCTTATCCTGGTAACTCACACTGGAAGAAGTTTTGCCACTGAGCAAATGAGAAACTTCCACTCCTTCAGCAACTACTGCGCTTAGAAACAGATAAAAAACCCCAAACCTGGAGTCTCTTGGGTTCCAGAGTTCTGGGATACCAGACCGTGACCATGGAAGCAAAGTTCTACGTGTTTCTACTCTTGAAGCAGGCTTTTGATGAGCATCACAAGACAGATTGCATGGGGTAGCACAGATGTACTGATCTTGTGGTAGCATATGATGGAAAAATATTTTTTTTGCCACTGAATCACTAAAATTAAAATGAACAAACAAAAAATGAAAACAAAATTACCCCCACTCCTTGTGTCATCCACATTATTTGTTAACAAATAAATTTTGTCATTTGAAAATAGTCACAAGATTTTTGAATTCTGGCACCCTTTCCAGCCAATAATGGGGGGTGTGTGTGTACAGACACACTATAAATAAAATATAATATATATGGATCCATATATATTTTATAAATTGAATTTGTATGTAAAATTAAGGCACGTAGCTATTAAGGGGTGAGCGTAACCATTTCGATGCATTTGACATTTTGGAGGAACCGCTTCTGCAAATAGTGGCTTCTGTGATGGAAACTAATCTCTCAACATCTGGGCTCCATCCAAATTTTAAAATAAATCTTACACTATTGTGTATATTTGTGTAGCAGAATGTTCTGATCTAAGACAGTGTCACTTTAGAATAATTGTGTAGTCATTTCTTCAGATACCTGGAATCATTAGGATAAAATGCAATAAAACCTGTTATGTAATTAAAAGTAAATGGAACAACCCCTTTTTTTTCTTAATGATTTTTTTCAGTTCTTGTATATAACTGCTGCTTCTTATCTTTCCTTTTGATCATGATAGACTCTTACATCATTACTGATATATCCAGTTATGTACTTGAATAAAATCTGTTTGGTCATGTTTCAACAGTTTCCTTTTGTGATAATCTTCAGTCTGTTTCTGTATCCAGCCTGGCACTTAAACAGATGCACAAAGTCATTGAGCGTGCATTAAAGACAATGTTTATCTTTAAAATTGGTGTTACTTAAGTATTTCTTGATGCATGTCCAAGATGTGTAGTTTTTATTTTTCTTTTACAGGGTTAGTATTACAGTTACTTGTTTTAAAGGCCTGTCTAGCTGAGTGAGTGAGGGAAAACTTGGCTGAAACTCAGTGTTTCAGTTTTCCTCGAACTCTTCTGCTGTAGTGGTGCCTATGTACGTAGAACAGGAGGTAGGAAGGAGAGAGTACCCTTTTTTAGGCCTTAAAGTGAAGTGTTCTGCAGTGCTGGCTGTAACCCTGCTGTGAAATTTGCTTTCAAAGACAATTGAATAGGCAGTATTCAAGGACAGTAAATTATCAACTCTTTCATTAATTTAATGCTTTACGTAAAGCCATGTAAGTAGTTGCAGATTACTTGGAGTCCAAAAGAGCAAAATAAATCTTGTTCTCTGTCAAAGGCTTTAATGCAAAAGCAGGTGGTTAATGCAGAAAGATTTTAAATAATTCTTGCATTGTAAAATAAATACTGGTTTTATTAGTGGCTTTCTTGGGAAGCTGCTATTGTATTCATATATGATTATCAGGCTATATTTGTTATTCAGGACTAAATCTGCATTTAACCTTGTAAATCTCCCTTTCAGTAACAACCCTACGATTACATTTCATATTTATGTGAATTCACAAATACTATTGTTAGACCCCACAAATAATCAAATACAGCAGCGTTTTCTTAGACAAGTTCTACAGCAACTGAATGAAATTCTCTGTATTTCACGTAGTTGAATCACTGCAAAAAGTGTAGTCAGATTTAGACAGTCAACATATCAAAGTCCAAAGCTTCATTGTTTTAACTGTATTCTGTACATGTCAAATTGCATCCTCCACCCTTCTGAAATGCAAGCAACTTCTTTAGGAGCTTGCCACTAAACACCCAGCTACTTTGTTTGTATAAAGAGGTAAAAGTACACATCACCCAATAATAACAAAATCTATGTTGCATAAATATATAAAGTTCGGTGGTGGTACTGAAAAGATGGTTTCTTTCTATGTTGCAGGGTGGTTTTGGTTTTGTTTTTTTCCTGGGCTGTTGTCCTTTCTTGCAGCAGATACTGAATTTAACAATTCTTCATGTAAAACACACGGAAACTGGAAAGCATTCACAAAGAAAGTATGTGGCTCTATTGTGAATACATTCACAGGGAAAGAGTTAAATGATTTGTCACTTTGGGGAAACAAATGTTTATATTTTGCTTTGTTTGAGAAGTGAGTGTTAAACCAACATTTGTAGGCCAAGTTATACAGAACAAAGTTATGGCAGAGCCAGAGAATTTGTAATGAGAATGGAGTTACTACCCTTCTTTAAAATACACTGATGAAGAGAGGTGCATGCTAAAAATAAAAAACTAGGATCCATGAGCAATAAATCAAAATCGCTTCTTTTCCCTTCAGAGAATTAACCTTGTAGATGCGCTTCTAAAATTCTGCAGCCACAGGGATAATATAAAAAGTTGGGTTTATCTCTAAAAACAACTCGCCACAAACAACCGTAAGCATCACCCCCTAAGGAAAAAAAACCACAAATACCTTCCCACCACTAAGAGAAAAAAAAGCAAACACTACCCAAAATGCTGTGCATTAATAGAAGCAAGCTGGGCAGTTTGATGAAGAGAGTACCTTGTGCTTTGTGGAAAATGACAGTGCTGGGAAGAACTGTTGTTTTTATGAAGCTTGAGGTCTTTGTCCCCACTTCCCAGGGGACATTCTGCGTGGGGGGCTGGGAGGGGTGGGGATGTCGTTTCTGTTAGGACAAGTGCTTCACTGAGGAAACAACTTTGTGCTGCGTAGTAGACCTGTTTTGATCAGGGACTTGGCGTGCTGACTTTCTTTTCAGTTACAGCCTGTCAGATGAGGTTCTCTGCTTTTCTTTGGCATCATCCAGAGCTGCGCTTTTAGCTCTCTTGGCATTTGAGAACTTTTTCCAGCTCTGCCACAAGGCTGACTCTGGCTGAGAGAATTCTTGCTGTTATTTCCTAATACAGAATTGATGTGAAAACACCGTTCCTCGCAATTTTAATCTTAAGGCTAAGTGACATCTGTACAAACAGCAAAGTGACTTTTTATTTTGGCAAACAGGTTTTTTTTTTTGTCTCATACTGGCAACTTCAGGTACTTTCTGGTATGTTACTAAGTAATAAATCTCTGAGAAAACTGCAGTCTCATCTTTATTTACACAGGTAAGCTTTTATAGCTCAGTATCTTTCCCAATCACGAGGATGCTGTAGATCTTTATGGCCTGCTGCATCATGGCTTTATATATTCTAGTTACTGACTTTTTACATCTCCAGATAGGTGAACATACAACACCTATGTCAAACAGCAGAGTTGACCTAATACTTTGCTATTTCGATATTAATGGCAGCAGATTTGAAGAATTGGTGCCCAATACTTTGGATTGTCACATTTCTGGCATCCCTTTTCAACCAATAAGCTGAGGCCGTTTCTGTCAGTGTAGCCTAACTCCTACTTCTGTCCTTACGCTTTGCATAGTCTCTTGCATCTGTTTAAGTGGCATGGAAGTCATTATTTTATTACTTTTGGGAACTTCCTGAATAGTGAGTAAGTAACACCGTACGTGAAAGGGTGGGTTATGACAGAAATTCATTTGACCCATGTGGGGAGACCAGCGGAACTGTCACTGTTGCTCAGGAGGTTAAGTGTTTGACTGTTGGACTTAAATGGAAGATTTTACATTAGCATAACTTGTCAAGTGGCTGTGAGCAGAGAATTCCAGTGTGAACTTGCAATCCCAGGAAGCACAGTGGCTTGTAGGCACTCTTCTGTTAAATGAGTCCATGCAGCACTTCTGGTGTTAATTCACTGCTACTTCCATCTTTTTCAGTGGACACCTGTCTGTGGCAGGAGCTTAGGTCGTGCACCTCTCAAAATACTGTGTACAAACCTGTGTTACTTGGGAAAGCTCGGGAAAAAGAACTGTTACAATACAATTTCTTCTTTGAAGAAGCTAAATTTAAACTGGCTGAATGTTTTACATTTCAGATAGAAAACTATTATTGTGAAATTAATTTGCTTTCTCTTTCTGGTTTTGTAGCTGTTGCTTTTACAATGCTGTTGCAGGATCAGCAGCAATTTAATCTCTGATTAATACACTTACTGGCATCTACATAATTATTGTAACAAAGCAAATAGTTCTGCACCATTCATATGCATGGGCTGATTGCACTGTCATTAAGCAAATTTCTGTTTTAATAGATGTTGATCACTGTCTTTAGGATTGAATTAATGTTTTTTTAGAGACTGAAAATTTATAGTGTATGGAAAATATTGGACAAGCTTTAACAACGTGGTTTTGCTTTTTTCCACAGGTATGAATGCTGCTGTGCGCGCAGTAGTACGCATGGGAATCTATGTAAAAGCCAAAGTGTATTTTGTTTATGAGGTTAGTTTCTGTTTTATTCATTCCGTATTTGTCTTCTGACTATACTTGAGCTTTTGTGAAAACCTCACGGAGAGCGAATGGTATAAATTAAAAAAATCTTGTAGAAGTCATTCCCTTTCATCATTTCAACGGTTTGTTTCATACATGAGCAACCTGATCTAATGGAAGATGGCAGGGGGGTTGGAAGTAGATGATCTTTAAGGTCCTTTCCAACCCACATCGTTCTGTGATTTTATATTTTTTATTTTCGTGGAAAGTATTTTTGATAAGGTATATGGTAGAACTGTGGAATTCTTCATCTGCCTCTAGAGACCTGAAAATACTGAGAAAGCCAGAGATGGTTGTCACCCAGCAGTGAGCTATGCATTTGTGTACTTCTTAGATCTCTGACCCCAAATGTGCTTTATAAATACCTTCCCAAACCCAGTTAAACTAATTCTTACCCCTTTGACTTTCTGCCAGTCCATTTTCCTGGGCTATGATAAGGATGGTGCCATGCCCCTCATTTCACAGATTACACCACGTGGTTGTGATCAAGAGTAGTGTCAGGCTAGTGCCATCTTTCCTGGCTTACAGGTAGAAAGTTGTAACTGAAAAAAAACCTCCAACCGATAGAGACCTCACCAAAAAACCTTCACCATCAGTAGTGTGTCCAGACAGCAGATTTTTGTGGTTGAAACTTACATTAACTTCTGGAACAATTATTTGATAGGAAAAAGTGATGAGACGAGTTCAGTGTAAATGCCAAAACAATCCTATAGGTGTATGTCTCACTGAGAGACTAAGGTATAGTTAGACTTCTGCCTGAAGGGCACTTTCAGCTTTAATAAAATTCGTGGCTTAAACAATGCAGTAAGTTTATTTAGCAAGAAATCATTCTTGTTCACACTGGGATTCTTATAGAGCTCCTTAGAAGTCTGAGGAGGTTACAGTTCATAATAAACGTTTGATATGGAGCAAAACTTGGTAGGCAATAGTCTTAGCAATTTTAGTAATTTTAACGTTTCATATAAAAATGCATAGTACTAGAATTCCTAGAAGTGCTAGGAAAGTGCTTTGGGTTTAGTTTTGTGAATGCAAAATAGACAATTTAGCTTTAAAAGGTAGCTATTTATTTTCTTTCCTTGTCTGCTTATTCCTATAGTTCATTTACTAAAGAGATGCGAAGCATATTGAAATGCAAATAAGCAGAGCACTGTGCTCCAGAATTCTTTTGTACTACAGTGCTACAGCAAGGAGCTCTGAATACTTAGCGAGTGCTAATTAGATGGCTGATCTCTAGAATTCCTTCAGTGCTCGGCTGTTCTGCAGGCTTGCTGAAATGGGTCAGATACTTTTGGGGAAATAAGGAGGGTTTTTTTGTTTATCTTTAAAGGGCAGAACTTGGATTTTTTTTCTTTTTATTTTTTTAACTACTTTTAAGAATTACTATGTTTGTATTTCATCTTTTAGTATGTTAACTCGTGTCACCTTTTAAAAACTGTTCTGTATCACAGAGCGTATTCAGTGATAAATTTCCAGATAAATTTGGATATTTTCTGTTTTCCTGAACTTAGCAAAATTGAACTATTTCAGTCATGTCCCTCTGTTAATTCCTAGAGCTTGCCTGTGTGAAGTCACAGATCCTTCTGAATGAAAATCAACTGTAAAAATGAAGTCAGTGCTGGAATTTCAGGTTTCCATTATATATTGCCATTCTGTCTTTGCTGTAACAGTGTAGCCTGGGAAAAAATGCACATTTCCCTGAAAGAGATTTTGGCTTCTAGATTAGTCCATTCCGTTCTATGTTCTGGGAAGTAGTGAGGACTAAGCTTTTTTTTCCTGTCCAACTCTGTTAATTAAAATACGAGGTTAGTTTTCTTTCACAATGCATATTACTTCAGAGCAACGCTATTGCAAGCTTTGAAATGAAACGACTGTTTAATGTTAGCACTTTGAAGTAGGAAACAGATGCAGGTGACAAGTCTAGTGGAAGGTAAAAATCTAAGGGTAAGACTTGTCACTAGCGCTTCCTATTATAAGCTTCTGCATGCTGTGTACAGAGGAGATGTATTTTTGTATATACTTGAAGTTACTTTAGTACTTTTAATAAGGTCCTTCTGAATTTCAGTTTATCAAACAGAGTTTAGTGTGCTAACAATTAGAATAGGATACTTTAGCCTATATTTGAGTAGACATTTTAAGCAGACACACGTATGTCAAGCCAAAGTGATTACTTGTATTGAAGCTGCTCTGAAAAAGTGAAGAAAAAACCTGAAGTTGCAACATCCCAAAGGTGAAAAATCTTATTTGGAGCCAGGAATGAAGTTAAAGATCTCAGCCTTTTCAAGCTTACATTGCTCTAATTGTTGTACGCTCTTTTTCTTCTGTAACTTTTTCTGTCATAAGAACTTTTTTTTGCACTGTAAAACCATCTGTCTTCTACAGCTGTGGCCAAAAGTGCCTCCATGTTCGAAGTAAAACAACAACTCTATTTTCCTTTTGTTTCCTAACTCCATTTTGCTTCATTTTCTGATGAGAGAGAGATTACCAAGATAAATAAATAAAAATTGACAATGAACTAAATAGAAGTAATTTTTTTAGCCTTTTTAAAGTTACATTTACCAAAGCTCAAAGAAAGAAATGAGTAGACAGTGGAATTCGTGGGCTGTTTGGACACACTTTCATCCCCCCCCCCAAAGGCAACAAAAAAAGAAACTCACGTGAAAATTAAGCTTTAAAATCATATAAACCCCCCAAACCTCGTATCAGATTTCATTGAAATTAGCACATTTGAGAATTTTGCTGTGAATTCATGCAAGCGATGCTTACTCTATACAATTGCCCGAGTTTCAGATTTTATTCATCTTAACCTCTTTTATTGAATTTTAATACATAAACAAGCTGTAGTCACCCTCACTGGCTAGCATCCCATTATTGGTCAGATCCACCTCACTCTGAAGTTAACTTTGAATACCTGTGGACTTGTTTGACTGATGCTGTGAAAATCAAGGCGATGGAAGTACATCTCAAGAAGTATCAGGCTGCTCTAGGAGGCTAGTTCAAGTTACTTTTTTTTTTTTTTCAGTAATTGGAAGTGATTTAAGTTGGTTTTGTTTATTTTTCTTTTTAACTAAGAATGAGAAGAAAAAGTGATGCCTCTCATTTTATGGCAATTCATTTTAGAAACTGAGGTCTTAAATATTTATACAAATAACTTGCCCTTTTTCCAGGATTGAAGCACATAGTTCCCAGTGGATGCGTGCTCTTACTGCTAAGCTATGGAACTTTTAGATTCTTCATCTTGATTAAGAGCCTTTTTCTCAAGAGGCCAGCATTGGAAATGCAATGGTACGGCAGTCACGGATTTCTGTGAGGAAAACTTCTTGTCTTTTATGTGGTGGTTTGTGCACTCAGTGATGCTAGTATTTTACGTTGTTGAGCAAGAGCCAGAAACGCTCAGTAAGTAAACTTAAATAACTGTTAAAGCCCCAGATGTCTCGCATGTAACGTATCAGAAGACGGCTTGTTCTTTTTTGAAAGCTTTTGGGTTTGAGTTAAGAGTGGAAGCAAGGTTTGCTGGCGCTGCCACTCTCCAGGAGTTACAGCGTGTATCTGTACGTGCCCTGTGAACGTAGGACCCACAGAGATTTCCTCTTGTTCATCTTTGAGTAGGCTAGAGGAAGGAATAAGCATAAAATGGGGTTGGTCTTCATTGATGATGCGCTTAATGAATTCTTGACAATTCGCTTTTTCCCATTCTTGCCCCCCAGTTTTACTATCTTGGTGCCCAAGCTGCTCTTTTTAGAATCAAAGTAAGATTTTTTTTAGAATAGAATTTGACAGGTTCCCTCCCACCCTCTTTTTCTTAAGGTCTGTACCCACATCTGCCAGTAATTTTCAGTAACCAGACAATTATCACAATGAACTATTTGATAAAATTTCAAATCAAATTCCACCTTTAAAATGGCTTGCCCAGATAACAGTGCTTGGCAAGCAAAACTGAGTTACAAAAAGCTATTGTAGCAGTTAAAATGGAGCAGGCCTGTTCCAGAGTTTCCTGTCCTCATCTTGTAGTCAATACAGCCCCCGGTCTCCTCTGTCCACACAGAGAAAGTAGAACCCATGTGGGCTCCTGACCAGAATGCATGAGTTCTTTCTCCTTTAAAGATGCGTGGTGCAGGAGTTGGTGAGAGCTCATCCTTAGCCTGGCTATGAGGGGTTTCAAATCTTACAGAGGATTTCAAATGGTACTTTATCCATTTGTTTTTCCCTTTGGTTTAGATTTATTAATAAAATAAAAATAGGGGATTTTCATCCCTAAGTCTTACGATATCTCTGTATTTACTGTACAGAATAGTTTCTTGAATGCACTCTGTTTTTCCCATCAAGTAAAAATGGAAGATGAAAGATTGGAAGAAATATGCAAGCTGTAGATACTTCTGACAGCTTTTAGTGCAGCTTGCTACAGTTAGGAAAACAAACTGAGTTCGGGTGTAACATCACATCAGTCTTTCAGGATTTGCTGCCTATGAATCTTTCTGTTATTTTAGCTGCCAATAGGAACAGTGATAGGAAAAGCTTTCAGTCCATTACTGAGTGATGTAAAGAATATTGTATCCCTTGCTTCAGAGAAATGAAACCAGCAAACCTGCAATAAGTGAACTTAGTTGTTCATCAGCCTTCATCGAGCTCAGCCGGGCCCACAGGAATGTTTCTGTCTGAAGACCTTTGCACTTCACCTGGGACAGAGGTTTTTAATTTGATATGTAGATTAGGTGTTATTTCTCTTCCAGCTCACTCTAAGTTTGAAGCAAATAATGTCTTGGCTTTGAGTCGTTATGTGTATACATTAGTATACAAACCAGTATCTGTATACATTAGATAGATATCAAAGTTGTCTGGAGAACGTAAAAAATATCGAATGACAGAAGTCGGGGACATGGGTCATTTTCTGTCTAGTTGTTTCTTTACTATTACATCATCATCTTATGTGTAAATTCATTAGTTAAGTCTCACTGAACAGAATCTTTTATGCTTTCCCCTTGAAATCTGTCCTAGAATCAGAAAGCATAGCTTGAGTAACTTGCACTTTTGCCAAGTCCAGGTTATCTTTATGTTCTTATCCTGTCAGGCTAGTGAGGGACTCCGGGTATGACACAGTACTCACACAGTACTCACACAGTACTCACACAGTACTCACACAGTACTCACAGCTTTTTAAACCATTAGCA
>JAAGNO010017235.1:13969-25210 GCA_033439905.1 Ceryle rudis
ACACAGTACTCACACAGTACTCACACAGTACTCACACAGTACTCACACAGTACTCACAGCTTTTTAAACCATTAGCACATGTCCAAGTTACTGCTTACTGGATAAAATCGACAGATATTTAGGATTGTGCCAAAGTGTCTGCAGTTTATAATGCCAGCTTTGCTGTCTTCTAAACTCCCTTCTGTTACACTTCCCCGTGATTTATTACTGAGAACCCTAAAACTAAATAAGTACAGTCTTTCAAGAGCTAAATACAGAAGAAAGCTTAACTAATTGTTCCTCAGCATCATTATCCATATAGACACATAATCTAAGAACTAAACATGCCAATGTTTATGTGTCATATTTCTATTTAGTGGGGGTTTTGTTTGTTTGTTTTCTTTAACCCAGCATGGCTTTTTCCCTTTGGATTTAAATAAATGTCACAAAGTTGAATGGTAACTCCAGTTTTATTCTGATGTCTGTATCAGGTTGTCCAGGTTAGAATTTTTTTTGTTTTTTTTTTTTTTTTTCCTCCTTTTTAAATCGGTGTTCACAATATCACCTACTGGAAAAGAATCTGCAGCTGTCACTGTCTTCCTGCTAATATTTATGCATCGAGTTAGCAAAGCTAGGCATAGGAAACCCTTCAGTTTCTCACTGGATAGTTTCAACTAAGTGTAGTTCTTTCCATATTACAACATTCATTGGGTTCTGAAGACCAAATGAGTTAAGGTATTAAGGATTTCTTAAATGCATCTCTAAAATCTGTATTTTTCTACCAGATTTCTTTAATGTATTTATTGTGTGACTTCCTCCAAAAAAAGAATGAAGATCTGTGACCTGATTTCATCTTTGTTTATGAAAAAATGTTGATTGTTATTCTTTATTTTGTTTTGCTGATCCCTACCCTGGGGGGAAAAGTATAAAAAATGTTAGAAAGGTAGATCTTTTTTTTTTTTTTCCTAAGATCATGGCCTCGGGCTGAGGTTGTTTTTAGGAAGCACCTTTTATAATGTTTTTTAAAGTTCTTCTGTCTGTGGGTTTTTAAAAAAGGAGAAATACACGGCCATTCTAGTTTGTAAGCTGTGTAATCTGTGTAAGTATTACTTGATATTGAAGTTGTCTTTAGAAATGATCCTTTAAGAAGATTAGGTTTGTTTGGGTTTATTTCCCCCTAATGTGATACCTACTTGAATGTTTCATTTAAATTGAGTAATTTTTTTATTCAGTGTTTTTAATTACTTAAAAGTTGCATTAAAATATACAAGGTGAGTATTACTGCACTGGAAATGTTACATAGTTTTTCAGAAAAGACTTCTGAAATACTTTTTTCTTTTTCAGGGTTACCAGGGAATGGTTGATGGAGGTGATAATATTGTAGAAGTTTCATGGGAAAGTGTTTCAAGTATCCTGCAAGTGGTAAGTTCTAGGGGGTGAGGGTGGGACCTAAACCCTCTCTCTTTAACCGGGAACCAAATTTCTATAGCCAGGCAACCACAGTAATTACGGATCCAAACTGGGTGATGACCGAGAGAGCAGCACCTACCACTTTTAGCAGAGCCTGATTTCTGGTCGGGATGCTTAACACTTCCTGAAGAGCATTCTGTGGCCTTGCAGAGAAATAATCTTGAAAACCTTTGTCCTAGATTTTCAACATTATATGTCATTAGCCTCCAAAAGCCGTACTGACAAGGCTATATTTAATAAAAAAGACATTATAGGGCTAAAATATGAAACAACTGTTTTGTAAGGCAAATGTTTTCTTACGAAACCCTGTTGGCTTTCTGTGTAAGTGGATTTAGAATTACAGTAAGAGGTGTAATTACAGTTCTCCAGAGCTCAGAGAATACCAGTGACTTTGTACTTTTCTAATACAGCATTCTGCAAGGCAGCTCTTTGAATCTCCTTACCCTTGTCCTCAGCATGGTAACGCTGTTACCTCTGCCAGAGCAGATGCTATGTTTGACAAAAAGGCCTTACCGCTTGCCAAGCTTTCTGCAGACTACCTCCAGGTTAAGCGTGGGTTTCCTTGGAGCTTTCTTTAAAGCCAATATAATAAACATGAAGTGTTTAGCAAAGAGAAGAATAGATTATTTAAAAAAACCCCAAACAAATACCGCGGAATACCGTGTGATATTTTGTCCACATACTTTAAGGTTTTTGGTTGGGTTCTTTTTTTTTGCTCCTTTGTCTACCTTGCAGAGTCTATAATCATAGAGTAATACAATATCTCAAGCTGGAAGGCACCCATAAGGATTATCGAGTCCAAATCCCTGCTCCTTATAGGGCTACCTAAAAATAAGCCATATGACTAAGAGCATCATCCAGACACATCTTATGATTAAAAGAAAATGAAGATGTCGTGGCCAAGCCACCCAGGATCATAGGCAGGAGCAAGATGCAGGCATCATATTCGTGTGTATAGCATACCTGCTGTAAGAAAAACACCTTTCTGAGCTTGATTGCTAGGAATTCAACAGGCCAACAGTGAAGCTGGGGATGCATCTTAAAGAATGCGTTTAGTTGTTTTGATAAAAGAATTTCCATCTCAACAGACATTTCCATTTAATTGGAAGTTGCAGTACATTTTTTCAAATACAGAGTCCCTTTTCCACTTACAACTGTATTTTTTCAGTATGAAAATGCCTGGTTTAGACAGGGTTTTTAGTCTTGGTTGTTATTTTTAGGACATCTCCACGCGTACACTTCCGCTTTTTTGTTTATGGAGAAAGTTGAACTCCCATTCCACTTTTTTTTTTTCCTTTCTTTCACGAGCAGCTGTTGTGTATTGCAGTGCAAATGGTAAAATAGTGCCTAAGAGTGGCCTGAGAGCTGAAACACCTACTGTTCATAGGGCAACTCAGATCAGTACAGCCTCTACAGATTTGAGGCTCAAATTTACTTTGCCCTGACGAATTTATTATATGTTAAAGTGAAGGAAATGTTTCCAAAAGTGAGGTAATCATCTCCAGATTCATTTGCAGGAAAAACAAAATCATTTTGCAGTCTTAATTTTACTTTTAACTGGGAGAATAAATAAAATTAGACTTGTCTTGGGTGTCTGAACACCATAAGCACAGAATATCTGTAAGCAACTTGTTTCCAGCAAGATGCCCAAAAATTCTCAGTGTCAGGGAACTTCAGTCTTTTTTTCTAAATAATGTCTTTCATTTCCGGAGGAGGTTCTTTAAATCATATTAATAAATGCAGCACATCATTAATAAAACAAAATTCAGCATTAGTCTGATCTATAAGACACTAAATGTGGGTGCAGTTCTTTCCATAATTCTGTGGAATGACAGCAAATGCTAATTCTGAACTTTAGGGATACACATTTTCTGTTATTGTTTATATATTTCATTAGGGGGGAAAAAGGTCACGCTCTGAATTCATCTAAATACTTAACTACTTGGTATCGTACCACTTTTACACCTGTCGTCATATGTAAGTTATAGTTGGGTAATTAATTGGAATGCTACTGAAATGAATCCCAAATCATGTAACACCTTCCTTCAAGAGTCTTTTATCAGTCATTTTCAAGTGTTTTTTCCTTTTTCCCTGGTGTGTGCATCTGCTCTTGAGAACATCATTTCCCACCGGTCTGATAATTCTTTGGTTTTCATTGCTTCTGCTCACTGTAAAATTAAAGATGAACGTTCTGCTACAAAATAACTTTTTATCCTTACTCTTATCTTAAAAAGAAATACATAATACTGGATTAGAACTTAAAACTGTTACACTTTGCTCTTCTAGGGAGGTACAGTTATTGGTAGTGCGCGCTGCAAATCCTTTCGTACCCGGGAGGGCCGCCTGCAGGCAGCCTACAACTTGGTTCAGAGAGGCATCACTAATCTTTGTGTGATTGGTGGAGATGGTAGCTTAACTGGTGCCAATCTGTTCCGTGAAGAATGGAGTGGGCTTCTAGAAGAACTGTCACAGAAAGGTAAGTTTGCATTTAGCCCCTCTAGACTTCTAGTCCAGTCTCCAGGAAGGTTAGGTGTGCTAACTGTAGATGCACAACCTATATCCAGAGGATATTTCTTGTTCAAAAAGCAAGCACAAGCTTATAGGAAATTACAGAGTTGTTCGTACAGGTTTTGATTTCTGTGCATCGTCTCTTCCATACCATAAAGGTTCAAAAAGGCCAGATAAGTTCCTGGGCAACAGTCTCTGTGGCTTTTTCCATCGTTATGAATTATTTTCAGGGTTTGAACTTTGAACCTGCTCCTTGAAAGCCTTTTGCCCTCGTATCCAAACTGAGATGTTAATTGCTTTACTACGGAGAGCTAGACATTTGGTTGTTATTAAATTTGCTTTCTTGCCTGTATGTCACTGTTTAAGATCAAAACATTGAAGTGTCTACTGCCAAAAGCACGTCCAGCCCAGTTGTTGTCTTTGAGAGCATCCAAGAGAATGTACAGGGGAAAGTAAAAGAATGGAACAAGCCTAAGCAATGCTTTGGTGATGCTCTATTTTATTCATGACATATAAATACTCTGATAGGATCCATCCATTTCTGACTTCAGGTCTTCCCAAACCAGATGCTGTTAGCAGTCCTCAGTGAATTGCTTTTCCATGAATGTATACGGTCTCCTTAAAAGCATATAGATTTTTGCTGAAATCGTTGTGTGGCAAGGAGTTCTACAGCTTCACTGAATGAAGATTGTGAAGAATCTTCGCCTGTTTATGATGATCCTGCTGGCTTTAGTATCATTTGATGTCCTATAATTTTTGTGTTAGACCAAACAGCGAATGATCAATCCTGCTTCCTCTCTGCATGCCACCAGAGATTTTACAGCTGTCTTATTTTCCCTTCATCATCTCTTTTTCTAGATGGAAGAGTCCTAGTTTGCTTAGTTGTTCCTTATATGTAAGTTCTATACCTTTGATCATCTTTGTTGCCCTTTTCTGAACCTTTTCCAGTTCTACCATGTCCTTTTTGAGGTGGGGAGGACCACAACTGCACCCAGTATTCAAGATGAGGGCAAACCATGGATCTACACAGTAGTATAATGATCTTTGTTTTGTTCTCTATTCTTTTCCTAATATTTTCTAATATTTTGATTATTTTTTTGACTGCCATTGAGCATCGAAGCTGATTTATTAATGCAAACAGCATTATTATACTATTATGCTGAAATAGCATTGTTTTGTTTGTGATGTTAGGGTACATTTTTCATGTGTGTTAGTTTACATTTATCTAGAGTGAATTCCATCTGATACTTTACCGTTCACTGTGTCTTGCTAGTCTTCTTCATTTCTCATCAGACACTCCATATCTTTAGAACCCAAATAGTTCAATCTCATCAGTAAACTTTGGCACCTTACTGCTCATTACCTTTTCTAGGTTATTGCTGAGTATGCCGACCAGAGCCTATCCCTGTAGTACTCCATTGGTTACCCTCCTCAGATGCGAGAACTTGCATTTACTGCTGCCCTCCGCTTCTTACTTTCGACCCTCTGTTTCACATTGGTTATTCAATGCAAAAGCCTTCTCTCTTATGCTGTGGCTACTCGGTTTCCTCAAAAACCCTTTGGCAACAGACCTTGTCAAGGGCTTTTTTTGGAAATCTAAGTAGAATACGTCAGCCAGATATCCCTTATTCATGTGATTATTAAGTCACCTCTGGAACTCTAGAAAAGGTTTGTAATGCATGGTATACATTCATAGAAAACATTCTGATTCTGCTTCAGAGTGCTGTGTTTATCTTTAGACATTAGCTGCATTTTTCATTATGGTTTCTACTGTTTTCTCTATTGTAGACGTTAAACACTGCTGATGTATAGTTCTTGAATCCTGTATGAAAAATTTGGCACTCTGTTTGCTACCATCCCATCCCCAGATACTGAGGTAGTTTTAAACACTGAAGTAGCTAAGGTATTTCATCCGTGAGATCCTTTAGAACTCTTGGATGATGCAGCGTTTTCACTGATGGCTTGGGAGACACAGATTAAGACTTAGGATAGGAGCTTTTCTGTTCTATTTGCTTATTAATTGTGGAATCAGAGCCTTTCAGTGTTGCAGAAGAGAAGTCTTCAAAAGTTTAATGCTGGTTTTTGACTGTTTACGTATGCCCATACTCGCATCCAGTTTCTGCCTCCTTTTACTTCTTCGTTGCACATCGTACACTGAGACTACAATTTGAATGCTATTGTTGAAGTCAAAACCATTAATTTTAAGGTTGGCTACAAAACTTGATAATCTGTTGACACTTCAAAATGGACTGAAAAGCTCTTGTTTCCTTCTTTATCGTAAGGAGTTCTATGCAGGATTCTTTCGTTTGGTTGTTTGATTGGCTTTTGTTTGTAGTTTTGACTAACCTTGTACCTAAAATACCTAAACATAATTTCATGTTTGGATATGTTCAATGTACAAAAGTAGAGCACCTAAGCAATACGTCTAAAATACCTAAAAACTCTAAAAAAAAATCTTACAGGTCTTTCTCTGTCTATTTCTTTACAGGAAAGATAGATGACGAGGCTGTTAAGAAATACGCCTACCTTAACATTGTGGGAATGGTAGGATCCATAGACAATGACTTCTGTGGCACTGACATGACCATAGGTACTGACTCGGCCTTGCACAGAATTATTGAAGTTGTGGATGCCATCATGACCACCGCTCAAAGGTAAATTGTGCGTATTGTCAAAAGCTGTAACAAACACACAGTTGTTTATGCTTCAGATCTTACGTTTCCTATTGCCAGACAATAGCAGAGGATAGAAGTTTAATTTTAAATAGAAGTTAGATAACTGGTATTTGTAAAATTTCTAGAGTGGGAATAAAAGCTCTTTTGGCTGCATCTTTCTAGTGTCTCAGTTGCTGTTTTGCTTAGTAACTGCTTTTCAGTCATTCCTGTCATTGCAGAGCATTTGATTACAGAGGCTGCATCGTCTTCAGGGGCAGGCTTTGTGTTTTTAATGTATTTAATCTTTACCACACATCCTGTTCTAGCAAAGAGCCAGACGCACCTTGAATAGTAAAAGGTAGCCTCTGTTTGCATACAAGCTTTCTGTAGGTAAAATTCAAGCAATTACGTGGTTTTAATTTTTTTTTTTTTTAATTTTAATACAGCTTTATCACTACATTTCTTAACTATGGGTCTGCATCATTTACATTCCTACTGGATGTTCACCTCTTCTCTCCTAACTGCCCCTACATGTTTTAGAAGTAGTAGTTGGAAGATAGAGATTTTAGATACATTGTTTGATACAGCCTTCTGTTTTGGTAACGAACTCTCTTTGGTAAGCATGGTAAACACAGGCTATTTCTGATATCAGGGTCTGATTTCTAGAACTTGGAGTAGATTTTCGAGTTGCAGTATTACAGTTCTTTTCCTTGTTTTTGTTTTTGTTTTTTACAGCCATCAGAGGACATTTGTTCTGGAGGTTATGGGGAGACATTGTGGGTATGTATTGTCTTCAGCAGTCGTGTCTCATACAGATACAAATATAAAAGATGGAGAAATCTTAACCATGAATGTCTAATCATTTGTTATGTTTACTAGGTATCTAGCTCTTGTTAGTGCCTTAGCCTGTGGTGCAGACTGGGTATTTATTCCTGAATATCCACCGGAAGAAGGATGGGAAGATTCGATGTGTGTTAAGCTTTCAGAGGTAATCTGTCGCTATGTTTGGGATTCCCTGACCCCTTTCCAGGTGTTTCTTTGCAGACAGCAATTTCAAAATGTGATCGGGACTTTCAGCAGGTTTTAGCTTCTGGTGTTCCAGATAGATAGCTCTGTTTGATCCTAAACACTTCTTTTTCTGCATGCTGTGATCATTTTGAAGAATACAGGATCTACTCCAGGGATTACATAAAACTGTTCCTGTATAAGCAGTGTGTGTACCTTCCCTCATTAATTTGCTACAAGACCTCTTGCTTCATCCATGCCAGATCCTGTATGATGATAAAATGTGTGAGAACTCTCAAGTGATCGAATAGAAGAAGCATTTCCTCACCTCTTAGCAGCTTAATGTCCAGCAATTGATTATAAAATTCTGCTGTAAATTTATTTCATTTGTTTTTTTATTGAATGGATGCTCTTCTATTTTTATTATAGAATCGTGCACGAAAGAAAAGGCTGAATATTATTATTGTAGCTGAAGGAGCTATTGATTGCCACAACAAACCTATAACGTCAGAGAAGGTTAAGGATGTGAGTGTCAACATCCCCGTGATATGTTTTCTGCTTTGGGCTTAAGATGGGGCTTGTTAGTAATGATAACATTTCTGTAAAGTAGATCTCTCCCTGTAAAGTGGCTTATCACAGTTTGCTGGTTCAATTTCATAGCTGTGCTTTTTTACCTAAACCATTAAGGGGGAATTATTTCAGTGGCTGTTAATTAGAATATAAGACAACAGTCCAAAACATGTATTTCATGGGTACCTTAACTGAGAGGGTCTGAAATCAGCTCAAATCAGCACTTGTAACCTTATTTTTTTTCGTACTTCTTGTAAAAATTTGATAATGCTCTGTCTCATTTACAGTGGTTTAATACTGTCTGGGTTGGACAAAGTCTTCCCGCTTTTTTTCTAAATGGTTGCTTTGCCAAAAATTTCACTGGTGTCTAACATTAAGAAGAAAATTTTGAGCTGAAATTTTTCTGCTTTTCTTGGAAAGGTCCCTTAAGAAAAGGAGTTGAAAAATAGTCATTGGCAGGAAGGAGCTACGACACTTTGGCTTTACCTGCCCCGTGGCTATGAAGTTTTGGTCTCCCAAAACTGTCGGTTTGAGAGTCGTCTTTGACTCTTCATTCACAAAGTAAAATTAGCACCAGGTGGTGTTAAAAGTACATCCAGCAGGTAACTGCTCTGTGTTTATGGTAGAAACATTTACTTGTTTGCTGAAATTTTCAGGCAGTTATAACATTAAAAAACTGTAAATACCAGGGATAGATTTTTTTTTTTTTAATAACTTTTACATTTTTTTTTTCCTGCTTTACATTATCCATTCCTTATTCTTAAACATACATGCTCACTGAAGATGCATTAATAAAGCATGTCTTTCTGTGACTTAAGATTTAAGAAAATCTGATACTATAATTCTTCCTGCAAGTTTTAAAAGCCTTGTCAATTAAGGCTAAAAGTCATCTTCACAAAAGCTTTGCTCAGAATCTTTCGGGATGTGTAATCTTGCATGTAGATGAAACATGGAATGAATAAAATGCCCTAGCTGAGCTTCTCGCAATTATTCTGACTATAATATTTAGACACAGTTTTACAAGGCTGAGGGTTGTGCGTAATGAAACGAGTTAAAGCATTGCAACCCAAGGCACAGTTTTACCATTACTGAATAAAATATTCCTTTAGGTTAGGAACAAACTAAGGACAGGCTTAACTTTTAGTGTTTTCATTGCTGTTGGCCTACTAATTCATAGCAGACTATTTTATTATTCCAACAGCACATAAACCAGAGGAAAGCTAACGTGCATATAGAAAGTAATGACGATAATAAACCCACTGTATTTTGAAATCCTTTGCAGCTTGTGGTTCAGCGTCTTGGTTTTGACACCCGAGTAACTATCTTAGGTCACGTGCAAAGAGGTGGAACACCTTCAGCTTTTGACAGAATTTTGGTGAGTGAACCTAAAATGCCTCATGGCACCTCATGGTACAACTGCGTTTTGATTATTTATTTGGGGGTGGTTGGTTTGTTACCTGTTTAACTTGACAAATCCAATTATTATCTCACGTTAACTGTCTGAATAGCTCAAATTCAGCATCATGAAACATTTCATGTGAAGGACTTTCTGTGAGGGCTAAAGAGCAAAGCTGCAAAAACAATTGGCCGTACTTCAGGCTATAAAACAGCCTGCAGCATTTTCACCTACAAAGGAATAATTGGTTTCAGCTTGATTTACAGAGAAATCATGACCATTCTGGGCTTGGAAGCCTTGTGCTTTCAAGTGCTTGCTTGAACACTCAAACAGTATCTATTTTCAGGCAAGTCGTATGGGTGTGGAAGCTGTGCTTGCCCTTTTAGAAGCTACTCCAGCTACCCCTGCCTGCGTTGTGTCCCTGTCTGGAAACCAGGCTGTCCGTCTGCCTTTGATGGAGTGTGTCCAGATGGTGAGTTTCTGGCAAAAAGCCAAGTTATAGTTATTCATTAACTACAACAGACCACTGTGTACAATAATTGACTGTTGTCATTAAAACACTGATGAGAATATATGCAGCGCTTTTCCCACATTTGGGAAGAAGGAACTTCATGGGTGTTCTCTGTGTGTTGTTCCTTCTTTGTGAACTACCAACAAACAAGAAATATATGTGTAATGTGTTCTAAAATTTCATCTCGGATCTTCCTTTTCTGTTGCTCCAACAAGTTCTTCAGATGCTTGGATCCATTCACACACCGTACACAACAGTTAGGTTTCTGCGCTAAAACTGTCAGCTTAAAATAAAAAATGAAATGATAAAAAAAAAAGAAAACGCAAAATAGATGAACTGATTTTTTTTTTGTCCCACTAAGGCTTTAGATGTCTGCTTCTGCTCTTCTCTTCTCCTGTCCACTGTAATTTATGCTACGATAAGAAGTAGCTCATAAATCAATGACTTTTTCACTTTGGAAAGCTATTTCAGGGTGATCTACTTGCTGGAATATATTAAATAATCATTTTCCTGTGTTTTTAAACATATTGAGTAATCAACTTGTTTTTTCAAGACTCAAGAGGTCCAGAAAGCCATGGATGAGGGAAGATTTGTTGAGGCTGTCAGGCTTCGTGGAAGGTACGGCCAATAACTTCTATCAATTTATTTACTCTAGCAAAGCTGAATTGCTTTGCTGTCCTGCTGGCACTTGACATTTTAGTTTAAATTACTTAATACCCATATGGTTTTTTGTATTTGAGAATAACAAAGGAGACAGAAGAAGAGTTGCTTAAATGGAATAATTGAACTTTTTTTCTGCATGAAAACATGCAAAACAAAGAAAACTGTATTTCAGTACTGTGTCAGAATAATGCCTGGTACTGGGCTAAACAGTCATGAAGAGAAGAGCTGCTGTGTTGTATGAGCTGACTGGTAGCAACCATGTGTTTGTTTACTCAAGATTTTGAGTCCAGTCCGGTGAGCTTGTTTGGAAGTGGCTGGTAGTTTTCCAGCAGTGATGTTGGAGGGAGACATTCTGCACTCTCACCTATCAACAGAGCATTTGATGATAAAATGCTTTATCCCTGATGTACAAGACTAACTTGCCAGCTCTACAGAGTTATTTTATATTCACTCACTGTTACCTTACAGGATTGAGTATTTTCCAG